>JAQMYJ010000005.1:2977079-2993241 GCA_030014305.1 Clarias laeviceps
CTAATGTTTATCAGTACATTACAGAAAATAATGAACTTTATCACAATATGCAAATTTTTTGAGAAGGACCTGTATATCTATATATATAAAGTATAGCTATTTTTTTGGCTAATATAGATAGATATGCAAAAACAAATAATACTTCTGTACAGGTCTAAGGTCTTAGACTGTATTGTCTTTAGTACAAATGTTAAACGTGTTTATCATCTTTACATTATAATGTACCAAACTATTCACTATTACTAAACATACCTTAAAAATAATAATACTAAATATAAAACAACAACATATTCCATTACAGACCAGTTTTCAGGAACTTCTGAAAGAGCACTAAAGAGGAATAAAATAAACACAGTCAACATTCAACTGAGTCTCTTTGCTCTTTGTAGTGTTATAAGTCGCAGCTGTATAAGTAAAAACAGCTGTTAGGTTTTCCTGACCGTGCTGGAGAATATGTCGGAGTTCTTCTGGGAACACACTCTGCTTTCTATTTTCATGTAAAACCCAGGAATATGCATTAGATTTGTTTTGGTTTTCATCTGTAAACTGGTCCGTCATGTCATACATTGCTGTCTTTACAGGCATGCAGATGGTTAAGATCGAGCAGTAAAACCTTCTGCGACAAACGCTTGGGTGCAATAAATGTTTGGGTTGAAAAAAGTGCGAATGTTCTTCTCGGTTCCCGTCGTGAAAAATCCTGATTGACATTTTATCAACAAGCGTCCAGCCCAAGTATCCGTACTGTTTCTAAACACTGCAGTACATTGGATTTCCTTTCGGTATAATGACTTCGATCTTGGTTGACTCTTACACAGTAACACTGTCATGCACTTTTTCCACGGTCCCTTCTCGTCACCTTTACTATAATGTGCTCTGCGTTTCTGAGGGATCAGCTACAAAATAACCTTCAGGTTGTACTAGGTTCTTTGCCTGCAACAGTGTAAGAACCATAACAATAGTTTATATAATTTTCTCTTCTTTGTGTTTATTTCTTAAGAAATAGAGGATATAATATAAAGGCTTAACTTGTGTAGTCGCCGGCTCACAAATTTCTGCCGATACGAACAGACCGCGGTTCTACGAACATTCGTAAATGCAAACAAATCACATAAGTAGCTCACATGTATTGTACAAAAAATACATATTCGTCAACAATACCAAAGGTCTTTTCCTAAATTTGCAATAGCAACTGTGCAATAACACCATTTTAAACTGGCTGCAATATTTCCTGGTGGAATTTGTTTGAAAGTGTAAAGTTTTTTTTTTTTTTTCTTTTGTATTTAATTTTATACACTGTACGGTCCCTACTTTATATTTGCACATTTTTCTCTTTTTTTTTTTCTTCGCTGCTGTAACATAGAAATTTTCCCGTACTGTTGGATGAATAAAGGTTTTAGAAGAGTGGTTTAAGTGTGTGCTAAGGTTTGTTTAGAATTTAAATCATGTTTTTTTTTTTCTTCCCCCCCTCTGTGTTGTTTAGGAAAAGCTGAAGCTGGTGACGGTGTTGGGTGCAGGTCTGTTATGCGGTACCGCTTTGGCTGTCATTATTCCTGAGGGAGTCCATGCGCTGTATGAGGAGGTGCTGGAAGGTGAGTCTTTTTCTTTCTTTCTTTCTTTCTCTCTCTCTCTCTCTCTCATGTGGACAAACAAAGGAACAAAACCTTTTATTACGACTTTGAAGACTTTGAAGTAAGCCTGTGTAATTACAGAACCAGTCAGACGGAGTTCCTTCGTTCAGGAAAGAGACGCGTTAATTCACTTCCCATATCACAGCTTTTGAAACTCCCCTGACTACTTAATGTTTACAGTGAAAACACAAAAAGCAATGACAAAAGATTTAAAATAAAACAAGGTACTTGCCCTGTTAACTAGGACGAAAGGAACCAAAATTTATACCCGTTTGTTTTGAGACTCAATGTTGATACATGATGTAAATATACGTTATATATAATTTTTAATATTTCAATATTAATCCAAGTTGGATACGTGTTTATATGCCACATGAGGCGTCTAAAGCATGAAATAAATGTACAGGCAGCAGGTTTTTATTCTCTGTTTGAAACATGATGCAACACATGGAAATAAAGTGATGGGGACAATAAACAGCCTTTATTAAATAAAAACTAGGCCTATGTCTGAGAATGCTCCCTGAGTTGCTCTCAACAACAAAAGCAGATTGATTTAAAATAAACGCAGTTAAATAAAGCAATAAAACGCATCAACACAACAAGGCCCACTTGGTCTGACAAAGTAGATAAGTTTTCAACTGAGGTAGACTGCAGAGCCTCTGGAGCTGCAATAGAGAGAAATAAATGTGTACTGGCACTTTATACTACACAGAGCGTGCAAAATGTGTGTGTGTGTGTGTATGTACACAGTACTGTGCAGAAGTATTGAGACAGCCCTCATTTCTTCATACTTTGCTTCCAAAGAGCCAGACTGAGTTGATTTTTTTTTTTATGTAGTTTTGAGAGACTTGAGAGGCTTCCTGAAAAACTTTTAGTTTGTTTCTGATTTTTCAGTCCAGTCACTGTACCTGAGAATTATTATTATTATTTTTTTTGTTAAGCCACACATTGACCTATGAATCATTCAAGCATAAAAATAATCATCTAACTTAAGGCATGATGACGGATGTTCAGGTCGGTGATTAGTTTACTGCTGATGCTGAATACTGAGTGGTTGGAGCAGACGAGAGGGGAAATGAGGTCACTGCTGAGGTTGTTACATAAACAACCAGTTTTTAAATTGTATCTTTAGGCACTTTGCAGCCTTTCACAGTAAAACATTTGTTCCCCTTTTTTTAATTAGTGGTGATTGTGATTCAAAGCATCACTTATATAATCTTGCAGGTTTATTCTTCTTTCTTTCTTTTTTTATTCTTCTTTTGTACAAACTTAGACATGTAACTAGTCCCAAACCATTTGCCATTGACACGTAAAAGAGGTGTCAAATTGTGCGTCTTATTCGGGAATGAGGTGCTATAAGTTTTCTAAGGGGTAAATTTACCACCCCCCAAAAAAAACGCATAAACTTCACGCTGAGACCAACTTTGACGGATTCTATCGCTGATCAAGAATTTTGTAGAAATATAAAATTTACCACACTTGCAAGCTGTGTCAGAACATAGCCCCGCAAGAGGTTATAAGATGTACCCCTGGGGCACAAGAGGTGCCCAAATTTACCCCATTGACATATAATGGTGAAGGTACTCCCTATTAAAACAGGAAGTACTCACAGTTGCATTTCCTGCTTTGGTAACCTCTATATGAATTTTGAAACTAAACCTAAGACTTTTGCACACGACTTCAAGTACAACTAAGTGACTTATTTGTTTGTTATATGTTTATGACATTAAGCATAGTCATTTCACTATTTAAGTTTTATTTAGGTTAAGAATGCAGTATGAGGACACACGGTCCACCCCTGCTAGTCATGGCACTGATATCAGTTAAAGCATCTTAACACAGACATTAACAAGGTCTCGGCATCTCTTTCAAACGACTTCACCAAAATTCAAGGAATGTATTGTAGAATTTTGAGCACTCGAGGTGGTAAGATGTATCATCTTTCTGTGTGTGTGCGTGCATGCGTGCGTACGCGCATTTGTTTTTTTTGTATGACCACTCCTGGGCTCCTCCGAGCGAATGAACCATGAAACACACTTCCCCTGGGGCAGAAAAGACTTTTAGGGTTGTGAAGGCTCTGCAGCCGGGCTTGCAGCAGCACAAAATGTTTCAAACATTCTTTGTCCTGCAGTTTATGGTGCCGATAATGTCATGCTGGAGAATATTTTACACTTCGTGCCTTTATTGCGACTTTTTGACTTTTAAATGGAACCCTGTCGGTTTTATAGTAACACTATAGCGTAATTTAACAAGGCTACACCAGATAAACACCGGCGTCGCGGAAGAAAAGGTCATATAACACATCATCAAACTGCTTCTCTACAAACGGTGTTGTCTCGTATATCTCTCTTCAAATGATATCAATATAACGATAAAGTCGAGGTACCACCGAGCCCTACTGTAACCCAAGGTGGTGGTTAAATGCTGGTGACTGACAGTTCTGATACTGGATGTTAGTGCAACGATATGTTAACCGACATGTTAAAGGGCAGGGCGGGCATGATGACAAAATGGTAAAGGAAGCAAGGAATAAGGGAACAGGAAAACTTTTAGATTGTACAAATATAAGTAGTATGTTTAATATTGGATGTTTTAAAGTGATATATTGCTAAAATTATTTGTAGCAAAACTAAGTGTAGTTAGAGTGGTGAAAGAAGCTTATAGTGCTAAATACAGTAAGTCCCCGACTTACGAACACATGTTCGCAAGTCGGATTCGTTCGTAAGTCCGACAAAGTGAATCTTATACACTTTTTATAGAACTATACAAGGTAAAGCATAAAAAAAACGTAGGTTTGGTGTTTTGATTCCGCATTATCCTCTTGCGAGACTGTGCCTCCGAATCGCGAAGGAAATCCTGGTGATGCAGCAGGGTCAGCTGACTGACATCTTTATTACAATACATGTGAGCCCGTCGTATCTGCGGAAATTCATAACTCGGATGTTTGTAAGTCGGGGAGTTGCTGTATAGAGCTGTGCAATTTAATCAATATTTTGTTGGTCAGTTTTGGATTCATAATCCATTCATGTGTTTATGGTTATGTTGGAAAACTTTTAAACGTTAAATGGAGCAAGCAGACAAAATCGTCAAAGAAGTATTATCTTTTGACAGATTTTAAACCAATTTTAAAAATATACATTAATAATAAACACCAATCAGAATAGGATCAATGTCTTAATAACAAACTACATGAAATAAATCCTAATCTTGGAACAAAACATATATATTTTCTTTTAAAAATCGTTGGGATCAAGTCATTTATTCAAGATGCAGGATGGGACACTCAAAAGCTACACAAACATTTTTACTATCGAGAAAATTCAACACAGTGTTTATCATGTAAAACCCTTCTGTCCATCAGAGATATTTAGCTTGATTGTAATTTTTTACTCCTGTTGACACTTCTGAAAACATTTTTAAACAAGTGAATCCAAATTTAGTTTTAATGCCTTTAGATAAGATGTTCAAGATATTTTTTTTCTAGTTTTTATATCAAATAAAAAAAACTGACTCTCGCCATGAATTTAGCCGTAGAAGCTGGCATGGTGTTAACCAAGTAATTAATGAAGTAAACGTTAAATGATCAAAAATGGGTGAATTTCTTAAATAGCAGAGTTTTTTTTTTTTTCCCAAAGATACACAGCACTTGTATCTTCTGCATTTTGCAAGATTATCATTTTGTCATCGTCACTTTATGGGCGATTGGTGCATTACCGCCTCCTATTGGACTGGAGTTTGGAACAGAAAAAAAGATTATCGCTCTGTATGAAACGTGACATCAACACAAGTTTCACAGACTACCCTTGGTTCACAACAAGTTTGACGTATTTTTTTTTTCTCTTATTACTTGTTTTATTTATTTTGCTTTATTTTTATTTATTTATTTTGCAGCCGGGCACCATGCTCACGGTCAGGGCGAGGTGTCCGCGCCGGAGCAGAAAGCCGCAGAATCTGTGGTAGGACCGAGTCACGAACATGAACACAGTCACGAGGAGCTCCATGCCTATATCGGCGTCTCTTTGGTGCTGGGATTCGTCTTCATGTTACTGGTGGATCAGATTGGCAGCTCGCACATGCACAGCGGAGACGGTCAGTGCGCCAAACCACAATTGTATACTTTCCGAATTTCAATTCGGATTTCAGAATTTGGTTTTGTATTTTTAATTTATTATTATTATTATTTTTATTTTTTTGGTACAGACCCAGAGGCGGCGAGGGCAGCCAGCTCTAAAATCACCACCACGCTTGGGTTGGTCGTCCATGCTGCAGGTGAATGAAGAGGGTCAAGACCTATACTTTCGTAAAGTTTTATTATATGGGATTGTGTAAAAGCATAGTCCTTCATGCTTCACCCGATCATACGTGATGTGTTTGTCTCTCCAGCTGACGGAGTCGCACTGGGAGCCGCAGCCTCAACGTCTCAGACAAGTGTCCAACTCATCGTGTTCGTGGCCATCATGCTTCATAAGGTAAAGACGTTTTTGTTTACAGGACATCTGTAATATGAAATAATAAATATTCCAATGAATAAAAAAAACACCTAAAACTAAATTTAAAGTAAAACCTTTTTTTTGTTTGTTTTTGTTTTAGATTTACGTTTCAGTGATAAAATATACATTAACATTTTCTTAAACCATGTTACTCAGGGAAATCCAGGAAGTTAGCAGATTAAAAATTTTGATCAGTCATTCATCCTCATCATAGCTGTTAGCTTTTGTTACTGATGATCTTCCTTGTGCCCTACATACGAACATTCGAGTTACGAATTTTCGAAGATACGAACGAGATCACACGTTCGGCATACATTGTGACGTGCAGCGTGGTATCCCAGGATCTCCTGAAGCAAGCGTGAAAGCCGCTGCGATGAAGCCGGTACTGCTAAGAAGCGCCAAGCAATAACGATGGAGTCGAAAGTGAAAAATAGAGAGAATAGAGCGAGGTGAAAAGATGGCAGACGTCGCTCATTCTTTTAACATGAATCGTTCAACCAACGAAATGATTGAAGATGATCATGGAACATGTTATTTTTATACTGTATAGGTAATTGCGTTAGTATCCTAGTACCTAGATAATGTTCGTTGGACTTGCGAACAAATTTGACTTACAAATGAGCTCTCGGAACGGAACTTGTTCGTATGTTGGGGACTCAATGTTTTGTAAGTGTTTTTATTTATTTTATTTTTTTTTTACTTTCTGTCCTTTTGTGCAAAATTCAAAACAGTTGCTTCGTGCATGCTTTTTCATTCTGCAGGTTTGAGTAAAGGCGATGTATCATGAATGCGAGTATCATTTGTGATTTTGTTGTTTACAGCATTTTATCTCTAAACTCAACAGGCTCCTGCTGCTTTTGGCCTCGTCTCATTCCTGATGCACGCAGGTTTAGAGAGGAACCGAATCAGAAAACACCTGCTGGTCTTTGCTTTGGCTGCTCCCGTTCTAGCGATGCTCACCTTCCTAGGCCTCAGCCAGGTAAGACACCCCTTACTATGGAGGAGAAATAAAACCCCTTATAATAAAAAGTAATGGTGCTGAGAGAAAAGGTAGCATGTTGTCAGGAAAAGCATGTAGAGCTTTAGTCGAACACAACGAGAAAGCACAAAGGAAATGTATATCAATCTCTGTATCCCGCATGCTGTGGTTATAATGGAGTTACATATACAGCAAAATGCCTATAGAGCAGTAAACAGTTTGCACTGTGGAATCGTCTCAGTAGTGCGTGTCATGTGACATTTAACATAATACTCATCGTCTACATCACTTTATCCTGTATACAGGGTCGTGGGGGGGTGGACTTGGGGCACGAGGCGGGGTACACCCTGGACGGGGGACACTCATTCACACACTATGGCAATTTTGGATCACCGATTAGCCTAACTTGCTTGTCTTTGGACTGTGGGAGGAAACCGGAGTACCCGGAGGAAACCCACGAAGCACGGGGAGAACATGCAAATTCCACGCACACATACGGGAATTGAACCCGAACCCTGAAGGTGCAAGGGGACAGTGCTCCACCATGGGAGAGGAGAAACACTGGTCACACCGTAGTTCTGGAGAAATTACGTTTTGCTCTAATGTGTACAGTCGACCCCAGAGTTCATGGCCTCAGATTTTTCCTTATAACTAATAATCGTTTGTGGAAACTCCCTGCAAATATCCTCAACTATTTATTTTTAATGGCTTTTTTAATGAATTAATGAATTAATTTTTTTATACATATTTATTATGTTTGATGCTTATCTAAGAAAATCAATAACATACTAATTTTGTAAAATGAATATTAACGTAAATTCAGCAGAATTTTGAAATAAAATATAATACTGTATAAATTTTTTAGTACTGTAGAGAGAACACAAAGCAACCGTAGAGGAAAACAACGCCACTTGGGATGGTGAATTATTAGCATATTTACCGTACAGTACTGATGCCAAAGAAAACATCACATACCAAAGAAACACCCTTGCATGAGTTAAAGTACATACAGGAGTAACATCAGTATTTTACATTTTAGCACTGCGGGATATACAGCAGTACAGTACTGTACAGCATACGGGTTTACCTCGACATCCTTGTTTTTTTATAAAGGGTAATGTATTAAGATGAGTTTGAAATGAAATTAAAGTGTTTCGGGAGCATATTTAGGGATTAAACTATAAAAATAAGCATTTATAGGCATTTTGTTTTGACCACATCCAAAATTTCAGCTGTGAACTGTACAACCTATTTACAGGAATAACATTATAAACTTAGTTGACCTGAAAAAAAATTACATGCAACCAAAGCACGTATACTTGGTCAGAATGGGGGGAAAAAAAAAAAGTGTAATTTTACCACAGCATTGTAGAATTAATTTTCTCTACCAGTTCAAATGATATATAATCCTGATTGTGGTTAATAAACTATTCTTATTTATTTGTTTGCTTTGATGGTTCACCATCAAGGTTTGTATTGTAAATATTCTCTACTATTAAAGCCGGAATATGTTTTTCTAATAAAAAAAAAAATAATTCTCCTCCATGTTTGCTTCCATGTCACAGACTGGACGGAGCAGAGTCATGTTATCTCACACACACACACACACAAACACACACATTAGTATGTTTTTAAGTGGACTCTACATAAAGACACACAGTGGGGAGAGTATTAACAGAATAAAAAACACAAAACAATGCACTGAAATAATCGACATGGGCAGGAGTACATCAGTCACGGTGAATTGCTCATCCCTATATCGATCCCGAATCATCCCCCCGGTTCGAGTCTAGAGAGCAGATTAACTCGTGCTCTCGGTGGGTGGGGGTGAGGGCGCTCTCACGTCAACAGCGCTCTACTCCGAGTGTTTCTTCAATACTTGGACTAAAAAAAAAAAAAAAAGAAAACTCTTCCCAGTTGTATTTGACTGATGGCACTTAGTTAGTAACCCAGTGTAAGTATCTGTACAGTGATGTAAACTTCAAAGCACTTTTTTTTAAGTCGCTCTGGATAAGAACGTCTGCTAAATGTAAATGTAGGCGGATCCCTACCTGTACGTCTCAGAGGAAGCATGTGATCATCTTCGCTCTCCCTGGTTGGTAACCATCACATAATTTTTCAGTTTTAATTGGGTTTTATTAGTGCAAAGAGCTCTGACTAGAAACCTGGAATACTATTTATTTATTTATTTACTAATATATAACTGTGTAACTGGCAAAGGCTTTGATTGAGAATGAATAAAAAATTTTTTGAACATGCTTGAACAAAATCAAGTTGTATTACAAGTGTAGTAGAATTAGCCATCATTTTTTTCTATAATAGCACAACACACAATGTTTTATTCCTTACATAATCAACCGCCAACTAGCAAAGTACCCTGTTACATCTAATTTCAGGTTTTTCAGGTTCTTCCTTGTAGTGTTTTGGTGGAATATGACAGTTTTGTGTAAATATAACATGTCTGACCAGTTTGTTGCAACAGATTACATAGAGTCCACTTTAAGCAGGTCTGAGATAATATAGCTCCTACCGGGACATTCGGGTGAAGTACCAGGTGTATCAGTCAAAAGTTTGGACACCCCTTCTAACTCTACACTGTAAAACAATACTGAAGGCGCTTATCCAAAACTACACAATACAGTAAAACCTCGGATTGCGAGTAATGCGGTTTGCGAGTGTTCCGCAAGACGAGCAAAGATTTGTAATAAAATTTGACTTGAAAAACGAGCAAGTCTTGGTTTACGAGTACCGAGTATCATGTAACACGCATGCGCTTCTTGTTTTGACACCGAGCGTCACGTGATCACAACTGAGCCAATGGTTTTTCTCTCTTGCGCTGCGGAATTGTGGGTAATCGTCTCCCCTGCTGGGTCTTAGTGCTCGTCTCTCACTGGTATGATCAACATCCGTGCACGTGTGTACTGTTTACTATAACACTGTGACCACGTGTGTAAAACATATTTTATTTTGTGTGTACAGCGCGCATGTACTGTTTCTTATAACACACGTGTGTACGTGTGTAAAGCAAAAGAAAGGTCTAATTAAAGTTTAAAAATCCATGTTCTCCCTCAGCCTGTCCTTGTGTGTGCGCGTAATTTGACACCGTGCTGGTACACACACACTCTCTCTCTCTCTCTCTCTCTCTCTCTCTCGCCTTTAGTGTGTTTGTGTGTGCGCGAAGCACCCCCTCTCTTCTTCACACACACACACACAAACACAGACACGCACTGCTCTACACAGAAACACTGCTCTGTCGCGATTCTTTTCAAAGGTAAAGTGCAGGTTCGTTTGTTTGTTTTACTTTACAGCAGTGATTCCGTTAGTATTCGCTCACACGAGTGTCAGTGTTGGTACTTGCTAATTTTTCCGACAAAACAGTCTTTCTGTTAATGTGTGTTTGTGTGAAATTCAAACAAGAGAGGAGAGGTTTACTGTGCAAGATGAGAAGGGGGAAGACAAGGAGGGGCTGAAAGTAAGAGTCTCCTCTTACTCTAGCCTCACACACGCGCGCACAAACGGAAACACTTACCCGTCGGATTTATTTTAACTTTAACTTTTTTTTCAAAGGTAAAGTGCAGGTTAATTTGTTTTATTTTTACTTTATTTTGTATTAATTATTTTTATGTATTTATTTTTTTGGACTGTGGAACGAATAATTTGACTTTCCATTATTTCTA
The DNA here is from genome assembly GCA_030014305.1 of Clarias laeviceps. Lineage (NCBI taxonomy): Eukaryota > Metazoa > Chordata > Actinopteri > Siluriformes > Clariidae > Clarias > Clarias laeviceps. The sequence continues at coordinate 2,987,854 of JAQMYJ010000005.1, forward strand.
ATGGGAAGATTAAATTTGGTTTACGAGTGTTTTGGAATACAAGTCGCTTCCGGAACGAATTATGCTCGTAAACCAAGGTTCCTCTGTAATCCCCTTTGAACAGTTGATATCGAGATGTATATCTGCTACTTCTGCTCTGTAAAGCTTCATAACGGCTCTAATCTGAGGTGCTGGTTGTTAATTGGTGATTTCTGAGGCTGGTGACTCTAAATGAACTTCTCCTCTGCAGCAGAGGTCAGTTTTGGTCTTGCTTTCCTGAGAAGGTCTTCATGAGAGACAGTTTCATCATGGAGCTCGATAGAGTTTTGCAAATGCATTCAACACAATACTGTTCCTGTAAGAACTGTTCCAGAACAGCTGACCTTAAAATAACATCTGACTGTTACTGTTGTTGTTAATTACCTAAATCCATGTTATTTCATAGTCTTGAACAATTCCATTGTTCTAGAATGTAGAAAATAAATTACTAAACAAAAACATTGAATTTGAAGGCGTGTCCTCCACAACCTTTCACTGGTCCTGTTAAACCTGTCAGATTGCTTTATTCATAACCAACATTATTACATAATATTGTGTAAGATTTGCCATCAATCTCAGTTTATTAGTTGGCTGCTTGGTGAGGATGCTTGTCTAAGCAATAATATAATTTAACACTGCTTAAACTTTCCTCTCTGGATGCCAGGTTGGGGTCAGGTGCACAAATTTGCATGAATCGTGGTTTTTGAATCAAAACAGGAGAGCACACACCTCTGATTTACATTTTAAATTGGTTACAAAAAAATAATCACATAGACACAGTGTTAGATAATGAAAGGAAAATAGGTTTGAAAACCAAAATTGGGAATTTTAGAATTGTATTATCGATCACCATGATGTGTTCATTGGTTTGTTTGTTTGTTTGATTGCTTCCTTTACTTTCTCCAACTACTTTTCTCTTTTGCAGACATGTTTGTATCTTTGGTTGTTTGTTTGTTTGTTTAAACAGAACACACTATAATTGGTTCATTCTTTTAATTTCTGCAAAACTACTTAACAGCATATTAATTGTGATTATTTAATTACCAGAAATCGGATGTAGAAACAGTGACAATGCTCAACTGAAAAAGTGTGCAATTGAACGTGCAGCAAAAACTTGTTCTGTTAGATTTTTCAAATGAAATCTTGGTCTGATGTGACAACACTAGGTCTCATAGCTGAAAAATGATGTACAAAAATCTTGTAAAAAGTGTTTTTAATTTAGTCTTGAGGAATAGTTCTCCAGCTTCCTGAAGGACGTTTTTTTGTTTTGTTTTGTTTTCTCGCTTTCAGTCCCTGTAGAGATTTTCCTTCTTTCAGAGATTTATTTTTTTTATTATTGTTAAGCCACACAGTAACCTATGAATCATTCAAGTAACTTAAGGCTTGAACCAGTGAGAAACAGGTGCAGATGATGACAGATGATCAGGCCGGCGATTAGTTTACTGCTGAGTGGTTGGGACAGACGTAAGGGGAAATGAGGTCGCTGCTCTGGTTGTTACATAAACAAGACGTTTTTAATTATATCTTTGGGCGCTTTGCTTCCTGTCAAAGTAAAACATTTATTCCCAATTCCTTAATTGAATCTACATTATTTAATTTAATATGAATTAAATGTTCTTGTCCGACACAAGAACAGTCCACCTCATGAATGGTTAAATGTTCTTCTCACTGTGCAATTAAAAATGTGCAATATTGAAATCTGCAAAAGGGTGCAATACTACTGATATTTATTTGCCTTTGTTTGATAATATCCCCTCCTAGAACATTTTGTTGCTAACTTTTTTTTTTTCGTGTTGTGTCGTCATCATCTCTGGAAGCTTCCGTCATCAAAACGAATTCCTCATACGTGCAATAAAGCTCTTTCTGATCTGGAATATGATGTTCAGAAAGCAAATATGGTTGTGATCGGTCAGAAAAGCCATTAGCACTAATGAGTATAGATGGTCTGTTTTGATGCTGTATTTGTTATTAGCTTTTTATTTTTAATTTTTTTTTAGTTAATCGCCCCTGAGCAACAACACAAACTTGTCTAATGATTTGTAACACAACCTCCTATTCATTTTTCGCATTGTTCTGCTCCACCCTGTGTCTCCATTTAGAGCAGCAAAGAGGCCCTGTCTGATGTCAACGCCACAGGAGTGGCCATGCTCTTCTCAGCCGGGACCTTCCTCTACGTCGCCACGGTGCACGTCCTGCCCGAGGTGGGAGGCACGGGCGGGCACAGCCACTCGTCCGGAGGAGGGAAAGGACTGAGCAGAGTGGAGGTGCTGGCGCTCGTCATAGGCTGCCTCATCCCTCTGGTGCTCTCCGTCGGACACCACCACTAAAAAAAAAAAAAAAGCCGTAAAAGACTGTCCTGAACAGGGGACTTTTAAAAGCGGTGGTTGGTTTGTCTCCTCATGCCTTTCTGTATGGATCAGATCTGTGGCACTGAAATGGACTCGTGGGGCAACTGTGATCACATGACCATAACCCTAAAGCGATATGTGCTGACGGCAGTCCTTACATACACAAGTGACACCACAGGTTCATGTTTTTTTAGGGGGGGGGGGGGTTCCTTCCTCACTCTCTCTCTCTCTCTCTCTCTCTCTCTCTCTCTCTCATAATATATAATTATAAATTATATATTCATTGTTTTTTCTAAAATGTTTTACTTTAACAAAAGCAATGGCAAACCACATTTTTTTTTATATATGTACGGTGTAAGTGAACTGCAAAACCTTTTTGAGTCACATGATCGAGGCTTTTTATTCTGTCTGTTTTTCCGAAATTTTTTTTTCTTTACACACAACAGTATGGATTCAATGAACAGCCGTTTATCTTGGCTGTGAACATGTAATTTATAGTGTTAGACTCCATAGCTAAGCTTTATGGCCATGGCATGTAGATATTTGTCCAGCAATATAGTTTTTCTTTTGTTTGTTTTTTTTGTTTCATGCTAATGGATTGCAGAGGGGCATGAAAAAAAACTTTGCCCCCCCCCCTTTTTTTTTATATTCATGTTGATCAAATAGAATTCAGTGTGTATTAGCTTTAGTCGCGACACAACATCCATTTAATGTCTCTTTTCTAATCTTACATTTATAATTTTTTTTAGTCTTTTTTTTTTTTTTGTGATGATGAAGACCTGAAGCAACGCAAAGGGGGACCACAGGTCACGGAGTTGACGAGTGTTGGAACGTTGTATAATAATTGCCCATGCCAGCTATTTTAATAACGGTCTTAAATTATGGTGATGCCAGTTGACTTGAAGGAACTGCTCGAGCTTTTAACTTGTCTGTGCTTGTACTCAGCTGCCGTTCACTTCCAGAAGCATCTCTGAACTCTGCTGATGTGGTCAGGGTGGGTTTGCTTTTACTGTAATTATTGTGGTGCCTGCACAAAGCAGAGCCTCTGTATATAATGCATTGTGTACAAATAACCGTCAGATGAGCTTAATGAAAAACTTCACTTGTAGCCCTCCTGAGTTTATACTCGGGCTTTTAGTACCGTTAATAATGACCAGGATCATGGGGTTGATTCAAGTGATCGGTGAGGGAATGTAATAAATTTACATTTGAATCACAACAATGCTTCATTTTCACGAGTCTAGATTTTTTTTCTTTCCCCCAAAAGCACTGCTAATGAGGTCGAAACAGCTTGTTTTATTTAGAAATGTTTGATTATATCTCAGCATCCTACACATATCATGTAGGCCTGTTAAGTAAGACTACAAGTATTTTAATTAAGGTTAATTACGTATGGGTTTGATGAAGTGAAGATTTAAAGGAGCCTATGATGCGAAAATCACTTTTTAGTCATTCTGATGGCTCGCCAAAGAACAAACATGAAAAAAAAAAATTAGATTTTTGTTAATTTTAGCTAGCACTTAAACTTTTCAATTAGATGTTCTTCCTATTGTGACCTCATATAAGAAGATACCCTCCCCCAGCTTGTTGCTCAGCTCAGCAATTCTTTGAAAGGGGTCATGGCTTAAGAGTGGTTCATTTAAATAGACACACATTAAAGAAATAATAGTAAAATTTGGGACCTTTAAATTTTCTACACATCTGTGCCATAGGTTTATAATATGTTCAGTGCATTTTTATTTTTATTTATTTTTAAAAAAATTTTCTGTTGATTAAAACATTGTAAGTAAGGAATAACACTTGGGTGTGTGTTACAACATCTGTGATACAAGTTAGCTACCAAAAAGCGGTAGCTGCTATAAATAGTTGTCCCTTCTCCAGCTTAATTTTTTCTTTGGTGTTAAGAATACCAACGAAAACCTCCTTAACTTGGATGGATTTTCCTCTTGCTGCTGTACTTTAACTCGGTTTCAAGAAGTTTCATCAAGTCGGCATGGCTGCTCCTAAAATCAATAGTAAACAAATTAGCACTTTCTTACCTCGAAATGAGTTATTCTATATACCGATCTGGCATGAATCCACAAGACCTCTGGGTGGTTGTTTTGTCTGGGACATCTCATGCGTCTCAGTCGGCTCGGGACCTGAGGCTGGGTCGGCAACCTTGGGTCCGTGTATGGCGGGTTTGGTGCATTGGGTGTTCTGGTGCCTTTTTTTTTTAGGGGCAGCATTGACTTTTTTGGTAAATTGAGGTTTTTAACAGCTCATCAGCTGAAAATCAATCTCTCGAGCTGCTGCTCATCCCAGGTAATTTTATTCCTACATAGATACATGTATGGTTATTTATATAAAATAATAATAAATCTGTTATATTTTACTGAGAAATCAAACATCCTCCTATCTAAAATCTTTACTTTTGCATACAGTAACATTTTCTTTATTGTTCAGTCTCTCGCCTCACAGGTCAACTTAAGAAAACTGATAACTAATTATTATTATGCAGCTTTAAAAAGCTAATAATGTGGTAACATTATGTAGCATAATGCTTGTTTAATGTCCCAGTCTGAGATTTATTGCTTTACCAGCACTGCACTGTATTTATCAGCTCTATAATAAGCCGGTCATACAGATGAATTATTAATCCCTGAGCTTAGGAAGAGTGTTTGATTTCAGTAAAAAGGTCATCACATATCATATAATGGAGCTGAGATGTGTGGTTTGTCATGTAGCTCACATTAATCAGTATAAAATATTGGCGGTCTCGATTGAGAAACTTGATCAAAGCATGAACTGGACAGCTAACTGGGATTTCTATGATGTACATCCCAGTATCCCAGGATTCGGACATGAAACATTTCATAGCTGTTATTAATCTTAGTACAGGGTGACACAAAAAAACGGGAACTTTTTTACAATCCAATAAAACTAGAAGTGATAAAAGAAAAAACTTTTATTCATAGTAATTGAAACCTAAAACTTGTAGAAATACTAAAGTATATTTAACTAAATGTCACTAACCCGCAGT
>JAQMYJ010000005.1:3004434-3016494 GCA_030014305.1 Clarias laeviceps
GGTCATAAGAAAGTTTATGACGTACACCAGATAATAGTATATTTTTTATACATGATCGATTCTGGTTCACACTAAAATATTATTATTTTATATTAATTATATTCATATACATTTTTTAAACACATGCCTCTTAAGAGTCTCCATAATATTAATATCTAAGTCTTTCAAAAACAAAATAAACAAACAAACAAAGAACAACACTTACACTCTATAATTATAACAAATGTAAATAGTTCTGGTTCCAAAAACAAATTTATTCTCTAAATCCTATTTCAATCATTGCTTGGCTCATTTGTTACCGGATACAATATTCATAATGATTTATTCAATATCCAGTCTACTTTCTGTTTATTTATTCATTTATTACAGGTCTTGGTCTGATACAGTAAGTACCCGACTTACGAACAAGTTCTTGGCTTTTTTGGCAGCATGTTTATAATTCAGATTTGTTCATAAGTCTGACAGAGGAATTATTTAGTCACATTTCCCAGCTTGGGGACGGGGTTCATGGTGCAGGGTCAGCTGTAATTTGCTTAAGGTTAAGGGACCAACAGTGGCAGCTTATTGGAGCTGGGGCTTGAACCATTAACCTTCTGGCTAGTAACCCAGAGCTGTATTTGTAATTAATGAAATACAGAATAAGTGCAGGTACAAGGTTTGAGTAGCTAGTGAATTCCTGTCACTATACAGTATTCTTGAAGACGTGTGTGTGTGTGTGTGTGTGTGTGTGTGTGTGTGTGTGTGTGTGTGTAGGAGCTGGAGCGGCTGAATCAGGTGCTGGAGGAGGAGAAGCAGAGGTTTGAGGAGGTCCTGATTGAACTCAGAGCCGAGCAGGAGCAAATCAAACGGTATGCTACAGTCAAGCTACTATCTGTAGGTCTGCAGAAAAAAAGTTAGATTCATGTTTTATGTTTTTCTTCACGCTTTATTACACAGTGCTGTTAAATGCACAATTCTGATTAGTCAGAAGATGTTGATTAGATTTCTATAAGAGCAGCTGTGACATTAATTTAAGCTGTAGTTCATAAGTTTATATTAATGCTTCATTAATGTTGTAACTATAGTAACAAGGCATTCACAGGGACTTGTACGCTGAATACGCATCATAATCTAGGACTAATATAGTGCTTTTTTTTAAATGTTAGGAATTTCTATTTAAAACTGTGTTTGTATTTAACAGTGGTTACATATTTATATTTAGCGTTTATAAAAAGGTCTAAAGTGTCAAGACTTAATTAAGACTTGTTAATATATATAGAGAGAGAATCTCTGGTGTAAAAATAACTGTTTATAACCAGTATTAATTATAGCTTGAACGAACTAAACAGATGTACCATAACATTTAGCGCCATTAAAATGACAACTTAAAAATCAGACACCTTATTTAGCAGTCAATTAAAAATCTTAATCATTAACAAAACTCTGTGGTGTAAGATAAATAAAGCACTTCAGAATGTGCTGATTTAGAAAAATTATTAACTTGGGCTTCATCACATCACCCTATTGTTCATTATTTTGCTTTACATTACTTTTCCCTTTTCCCCCCCTTATCTACCAGCAGCTCTAGCTGTGATGAAAAAAAAAAAAAAAAAAGCACATAAAACTATACGAGTATATGAAAAAGAGCACTGTGTGTTATGATAAACATATTACTATTGAAATGAAATCCATAGTGTCACTTTGATTAAAAAATAATGATGTAGGATGCAGTGACGGCCGGTCAATAAGGGGGGCAGGGGCGCCGCCCCCTTAAAGTTAGGCAGAGAAGAATGCTACTTTAACATGTAATTATTAACATAATAATTATTTATTTTAATAATGAAATAAAGTAATTTAGTCACAATTCCGCTGTATTTCTTAATATAATTTATTTACAATAAAAAAATAAATCTACACTGTATGACGTTCATTTGTGTTTGTGTACGTGGGGCACCGGACTAATGAGTGTCTATGTAGGCACGTAAATTTTTGAAAAGCATGTGATTTGAGGCTGAGCTCTAATCGGATTTTTTCAAATCAGCACTGTGCGTCCCGAACCCTCCCACTTTTGTTCTTAGCGAATCAATATTGCTTTTAAATATTTGGGCTCATGTGATTGGACCATTCTTAACGAGTCTTATTAACAGTCAGCAGATTGTTAGTTAATGTATTGAACAGTGATTGACGTGGAGGCCAGCTAAATATGAGAGAAAATTCTGTAGTTTCTTTGCTAAAATACCCCTTCGCAAGGTGATCGGACGAAGAAAGAAAAAAAATTTAAGAGCTTGGACCAGATCGACCTGATCTTCTAATTAAGTAGCAATCAAGTGATCGCGGCCAAGTTTACACATCGGTGCTTTTCCAGCATTTGTTATGGCTATTTACAGGCGATTATTAAAAGTTTAATTTTAATTTTATTCTGCCCCCCCCCCCACACAAAAATATGTGCACCAGCCGCCACTGGTAGGATGTTTGGATATGTTTGGAAGTAGCGTGTTGACACACATGTAAAGTGTGTATCAGGGCACTGAAGTGAAACCTCTTATATAAGCTGCAAGACATCATGGATATTTCTGTATTAGGCTTTTGCTAAGCAACAGCTCAGACGTTTTGACGCTGCCGTAATGCTGTGGCGTGTTTTTAGGGATTTGGACGGAACGGCTCAGTCGCTGAAAGGAGTCGAGTCTGAGAAAAAAGAGCTTAACAGTCTGACCACTCGACTACAGCAGTCTCTTGAGGTACGTGGCTTCCCGGAACTACTTTAAAAATTGATCATGATTACTGACTATTGAGTAAACTGCATACGGAGAGATACACAATTATTGGGGAGAGTTTGTTTTGGCATGCCGTCAGGTTTAGTTTTGTTGTTGCAGTGTTTAGAGATTGTGTTTGTGACCGCTCAGGAGCTGTCTAAGGAAAAGAAGCGTACTCTGGAGATGCTCAAAGAGAAACCGATGGATGGCATTGACTCTAAGAACCAAGCTTCTGCTGCGGTCTCTAAATGCCCAAAGCCACAGGAGCAGTTACATGGCAACCTGAGGAACATTGAGGAACACATGATGTTTCTACTCTGTGAAAAGAAGCAAGCAGAAGAAAGGTAAAACATATAGAAATCTTGCTTTTTATTCAGTTTTTTTTTTTTATCTTTGCATATAAATATATACTGTACACTATTTGAACTGGACTATTTGCGGGACATCGATGTAATCTGGGAGAGAAGGAGAGAAGACTGGAATGCGTGTGTGTGAACAATGACGACTTCACTGTACTAGTCAGTGGGCGCTTGACGCCATTGAGTGACCACGCGTACCGTGTGGCTGTCGCTTTCAAAATGACTGAGCGAGTAGAGCAGCGAATCTGCATCAAATTTTAAATTAAGCTTGAACATTCCTCCGTGGAAACCATCCTGATGATTCAGAAGGCTTTCCGGGGCGATGCACTGAGTTAATCCAATCACCAGGTGACTCAGCCAACCTACAGAACAGATTTGGCACCCTGCGACTCAGGGCTTTTCTCAAAACTAAAACCAGCTTTAAAAGGGAAAAGATTTCAGACTGTTGATGAGATTCAGGAAAATATGTCAAGGTAGCTGATGGTGATTCCAACAAAGGATTTCGCGGAGTGTTTTGAACAGTGGAGGAGACGCTGGGAGAAGTGTGGCCGAATACTTTCCGGACAGACCTTGTATGTACAGGGAACAAAAATGGTCAAGTAAAGTCTTGAGCCAGCCCTCATTTCTTAATGTTTTGTCTCTTAAAAGGCCAGACATACTTGTATTTTTCAATGTAGTCTTGAGGAATAGTTGTCCAGGCTCCCTGAATGATGTTAGAAACAGGTGCAGATGATGACAGATGATCAGGTGGTGATTAGTATCACACTGCTGATGCTGAATGCTGAGTGGCCTGTCACAGGAAAACATTTGTCCCCAGTTCCTGCATTAATTTTACAGAATTTTATTTAATTTAGTATAAAGGAATGAAGCGACCTAATACTTTTTCACAGTACCTCATATTGTTTATACAGTGGAACCCTGGATTATGAGCATAATTAGTTCCAGAAGCTCGTATTCCAAAACACTCGTAAACCAAATCGAATTTTCCCATGAAAAATAATGGAAACTCAAATTATTTGTTCCACAGCCCAAAAAAATAAATACATAAAAATAATTAATACAAAATATAAAGTAATTATAATAAAACAAATTAACCTGCACTTTACCTTTAAAAAAAGTAAAAATAAATCCAGACAGATAAGTATTTCGGTTTGTGCGCGCATGTGTGTGCGCGCATGTGTGTGTGTGTGTGTAAGGCTAAAGTAAGTAGCCCCTCCCCCTTCTCGTCTTACACTGTTACCCTTCCTCCACTCTTTTCACACACGCGCGTGCACAACGGAAACACTGTTTTATCGGAGAAATAAACAAGAAATCTCTCTAATGACACTCGATTGAGCGACAAACTAACGGAATCACTGCTGTAAAGTAAAAATAAAACAAATGAACCCGCACTTTACCTTTGAAAAGAATCGCGACAGAGCAGTGTTTCTGTGTAGAGCAAAGGGAAATAGTGTGTGTGTGTCTGTGCGCGTCTGTGAAGGCGAAAGTAGGAGTGGTCTGTGTACGTGTGTGTGTGGCATGGTGTCCAATGATGCGCACACACAGACACAAAGAGCAGCTGATACAGAGAGAGAAAATGGATCTTTAACGTCTCTAATGAGCCTCGCTTTTGCTTTACACGCGCGCTGTACACACACACATACAGACACAAAATAAAATATGTTTTACACACACACATGTGGTCACAGTGTTACAGTAAACAGTACACGTGTGCACGGATGTTTATTATACCAGTAAGAGACGAGCACTAAGACCCAGCAGGGGAGACGATTACCCACAATTCCACAGCGCAAGAGAGAGAAAAAAATGTTGGTTCAGTTGCGATCACGTGACGCTCGGCGTCAAAACAAGAAGCGATGCGTGATACATGATACTCGGTACTCGTAAACCAAGACTTGCTCATTTTCTAAGTCAAAATTTATTAAAAATCTTTGCTCGTCTTGCGGAACACTCGCAAACCACGTTAGTCGTAATCCGAGGTTTCACTGTATGTTTTTTATAACATAGTGTTAAATTCGATGTTCATTCATTTTCTATAACATCAGCTCCAAAACTTGTTCCAGCTGCATTCATTCTCATATGCAATCATTTCTTCACCTTGGCATGAGTTGGCATATTTTTACAAGATTTTCTAATTCTACTCATTAAAGAATTAGTCTCTAAAGAAATGTGTATTTAACAGATTTGGAGTCTCTAGTGTTAGTCCATTTTAAGATTTACGAAAAAGATTTTTTCTCCGTTTCTCAGGAGCATAACTTCAAGGGAAAAGAAAGAGAAAGAGGGAACAGTGTGTGGAAAAAGAAAGCTGCTATAAGAAAAGTGATACCATGAACTAATGTTCCACAACAGTTACCATAGTTATATTTACTGTTGTGGAACTAACAAACACAACCAACTTGTGTTGTGCAAGAAGGAAAACCATTAATACGCAGTCAACCTTGAGGCCATAAGGGTGGAAATATACTTGCTTTTAACTACGTGCATGTATAATGGCTGCCTTGCGCATCCTGCATTTGGTGCGTAGTCACACAAAATGCACTATGGGGCCGTGCAGTCAGTAGGGACATCAAAAATGGTGGAATGTTTTGAGGAGAAGTTGTAGTCAAAAATGACCCCACTTGTAAGATGAGTCTTTACCGCTGCGCAGTAACAAATATGTATATGTATGTCAAAACAGTTGCGGGTGATTAGTGCTATCTAGCACCTTAAGTGTCACTGTGTTTGTTTACTTCATGCAAAACTGTTTGATTGAATTGTGCCCCCTACTGGAGTCCTCTGGTAACACTCTTAGTACGTAGGCACTCCATCTTGACTGTGTGAACACACGGTTTAACAGCAAAATATATTTCTGCTCTAACTGTTTTACTTTTTATATAAAACAGACCATACTGTACATTTGCTTTTGTTTAATAGATAGTTTCTGGGCTCATTTACACCCATCATGCCAGTTGCATTTTTATTGCCATTTGGAATGGTTTTATTATCTTATATTTCATTTGCACTGTTAAGAACACGCCATTTGCACAGCACTTGCACTTTACTGCCATCCTCCCTCAGGGTCTCTTTGCACTTTACACTTAATGTGACTTTATTTTCTTCGATTCTGGTTAAATGCTAACTGCATATTGTTTTTTGTTTTTTTCCCTTACTTGTCCTCTGCTGAATGACAATAACTTTAATCGTAATCTACAGTAATCTAATCTAACCTAATCTACTGTACAGTATTATTAACTTTTAGTGTAGTATTTGAACACAAAATATTATACTGTATACTGAAAAATGTCCTACATTGTGTTAGTGTATTAATTCAGTACTGAATAATTCAATGCGATATATGTGAAGGAATGAATCTATATGCCTGACTCAGGGCTACTGCGGTGTTAATGGAGGCTGGAGGGAGCTAAGTAGAAATATCCATTGATTTTCAAAAGGGTATCGTATTGATCATGCAAAAGTGAGCGGAGCACGGCGGTAAGGATATAGAGTGCATGAAAGAAAGAAAGAAACCATTGTGTTGGTTAAGTACTGTATGCCTTGGAAGGGTGTGTGCGGCTCTGTAGCAGTTCTGTAGCATTCATGACCTGTGATTTATTTAGAACTGGATCTGACCAATGGCTTTATTAACAATTATTTTCAAGTATGAATTAAAATGCCTTTAATAAAGATTTTTTTTAGTCTCAGATATAGACGATTGAGATTCCCTTCACAAATGTCAAACAAAAAAAATATTTTCACATGAACTTTATCAAATCAATGTTATGCGTTTCTTTGTTAAATAACAGCATGAGGTTAAACTTTATTAATTTTAATATGTATATTATATAATATTAATATTAATATGAATGAACACCTTCTGACCAATCAGATTTGAGAATTCAACGTTGCTGTGGTTTATAATATGTCCAATGCTTGATGCATCATTTTTAATTACATTATATAATGAATAATGTACAGTGTGAATCCCTGTAGATTTAGATTTGAGCATTTGGCAGACACCCTTATCTAAAGTGACTTACATCTTCTCACTTTTTTTTTATTTATTTATTTATTTTTACTATTTCTGAGCAATTGAGGGTTAAGGGCCTTGGCCAACAGTGGCAACTCAGTGGTGCTGGGGTTCAAACCTGTGACCTTTCGATCAGTAGTCCAATACCTTAACCAGTGAGCTAAGATACCCCTAAAAATTGGTAATGAAGTCTATATTTCAAAAGCAAATTTATTGAAAGTCCTCCAGGGTGTGCGTTGTCCGGTACACCTCCTCCTTTGCGCAGATCCACAGACTTCTTGGAGGCCATTCAGAAGGCCATTCTCGGAGGGCATGGATTCAGAAGGTTCTCAGCAACATCCCAAACGACTTCCTTCAGAAGACGAAACTAGTTGACGTGCACCGTTGTCCACGTTGAAATTTAAAGATTTGATTTCATTTTAATAAAGTACATATATAATTTGTTTCAGTAAATTTGTAATAGAAATATGGACTTTATTACCTATTTTTAATGCCTTACCCACCCTGTACAACCTCCTCCACAGGGGATGGATGTGCATGGTGATTGAGAGCTGCTCTGTGTCTCCCTCTGCAGGATGAAAGAGAATGAGCAGCGAGCCCATGTCCTGCAGGAGGAGAGAGAGTTTTACTCAGCTCAGGCTCAAACTCTTCAACAGTCCCTGAGTCAGATCACAGCTGATAAACAGCAGGCCGAAGCTGAGCTCAAGGTGAGGAGACGAATAACAGCTTCTTTCGTATCGCACTTTATAGCACGAGGCAGAGAGGAAGCACTACACTACGGTTGGTTGTTTGTAAGCAGGAATATACTGTAGGTGTGATGTGAGGGGTGGAACCAGAAGATCCACCTTGTCTTGAATTCACTAACAAGAAGCATTAATCATGAGGATAAATTTAGTAGAACGTTTTAAAACATCAAAAATAATTGAAAAGTATCCAAGTTTTCTGTTCATGTAATGGAACAAACTATGTCTGATTCAATTCATCACAAACTGCTTTCAGCCTATTCGATTGGAGGAATTCTAGAACTGCAGTTTGTAGATGCGCAAACGGAAACAGTTTTGAGAACAGTTTATAGAATCGCGGAACTGGTTCAATCAAATGGGTTCGGACTCTAGAACTGTTCTCAGAACTGTTTCCGTTTGCGCAGGTTCCTGTTTTAGGAGTTCTTTTGAGAAGAAAGATAAAAGAGTTTAATGTTATGACTAATCAGTGTATATAAATTGTAATCTTTATCTTCTTCAATTATTATTATTATTATTATTATTGTTGTTGTTGTTGTTGTTTTTGTTGTTGTTTTTCAATTACTCCAGACCTGACATATCAGAAAACAGAACCTTTTCAACCATTTATTTTATTTTCTAAGTAAATGCCGTTCTGATGCAAATTTCGAGGGGTGTTCAAGTCAAACCGGGACTTCCGATTGTACAGAATAACAGAACACAGTTATAAGACTTATACTCTCATAAAACTCCCTTTATTACTCTATATAATCTCCTGCTACACTACTGCACTTATCCCAGTGTTTCACTAGTGCTTGGACACCATCAAGGTAGAAGGTTTGCTTAGTACGCCGGAGTCATGATCTCATCAGTCAGTCTGTCTGATTCATGTCTGAAACACTGGCCTCCCAGGAACTCCTCTAATGTTTGTCCAAACATGTGGAAATGCCTTGGAGCGAGGTCAGGACTGTACGGTTCCTGTAATGTGCAAGTGATGCGGTGGGTAGTGTGACAGGATCAGGTGTCCCACTCGCTGAATGTTGGCTGGAACGACTGCAGTGGATTCCGAGCCGGATCGTCATTCACGGACTTGCAGCCTTCGTTAAAACGTTTGCACGTTTGCAGTCTCATCAACGTATGTGGCTTCTGTAAACGTCAATCACTTTTACGCCTTCATTTATGAGAGGGTCCCAGTTTGACTTGAACGCCCCCATACAGTACATTTCCTCATTTTGTGCTGAGTTTTCAGCATGTTGCATATGAACATCTGATGTTTATTCAGTCAGTGAAAAACCCTATACGCTGTTCGACTTCAGAATATAAAGCACAGAGGCTACAGGTGTCAGTGCACTTAGAACTTATTTTATACATATTTGTAAGAACAGTAACTTGAGACGTTTCCATATTGCATGCAGAGGCTTTTGATTCTGTGTGCGAATGTAAGTGACGACCTTCCCAGTGATGGCATGCATCTCTCTCTCCTCTCACTTCTTTCTCTTTGTCTCCTCTCTCTCTCTCTCTCTCTCTGCACACATATCCATTATCATTAAGTTACTCCTGAGTGAAATAAAAAAAAAAATCAATGGTTCATCTCTACACTCCAGTGCATCGTCCTTCACTCCAGTGAAACATCGCTCTTCTATAATCATCTACGCTCCATCTATCTACCTTCAGGTCATGAATGTAATGTATGTGTGTGTGTGTGTGTGTGTGTGTGTGTGTGTGTGTGTGTCCAGGCTGAGGTGGAGTCCAGGGCAGAGTTAGAACGCAGGCTGAAGATGGCTGAGGAGGCTCTGAAGAACCTGGAACAGGGTCTGAATTGTTTGGAGCGCAGCCGAGAGAGAGATGAGAGGATGATAGGAGACGTCAGCCACCTCCGCAGTGAGTCTGCTCAAAATCACGTGATAGTGTTTATAGTCAGGCTGTTCTAGACACTGTACAGTAAGTGGTATCTACTGTTAGTGTATTTCACCAGATCGCTGTCGAATTGAAAGTGCAACACATCACAGCATGCAGTAATTAAGTAAATCGGGGAAAGCTGAGTGCTTAAGGCTTTGGACCACCAAATTGCCACTGTTGGGTCCTTGAACTTGAAGGCCCTCAACTGTAAATAATCATTTATTATTTTTGTGCTGGACACGTCACCCCACTATGACATTGATTATTTTCCAGTAACAAAATATCTCTGTTGATTGAATGTATTACTTTATCCTGTTAAATTCTAACAAAGAGGGAAAGAAGAACCAAGCAGGAAAACCAAAAGTTAAAACAATACAATTAAGTCACATAGCCAAGTCATGTGTACTGCTTATCCATCCTGCGTAGGGTCGTAGGGGCCTAGAGCTCATTCAGGGCACAATCACACACTACGGCCAGTTTTAGAAAAGCCATTCAACCTAGAATTCGGACTGTGGAAGGAAACTGAAACACCTGGTGGAAACCCACCAACCAAACACAGGGAAAACATGTAAACTCCACAGAGACAGAGGCGAGATTCGAACCCCCAGTCCTGGAGGTGTGAGGCAACAGTGTTACTTGAATTCCTGGTTCGAAGCCCAAAATAAATGTCAACTTGGTTAAATTTGATTATAAATAACTTTTAATGTTTTCTTTCATTTGGAGCTGCTACTATGTCAATCCAAAAGTAATGGAATATCATATGAATAGAGGAAATGTATATAAAGAGAATTACTTATTGAAACACGTTTTAATAAGAAAATGCTCTATTTAATGGAGATTTCAAAAATAAATAGTTTAAACGATATCATGATTTACACACTCATGGAGGAAAAAAAATATATATGTCCGAATTATTACAAAATAATTCATTATGAATAATGAATTAATAAGAAAGTTCAAAATCTGTGTCCATCAGCACCAGAAATTCAAAACGTTCATCTCTAGAGATCATGGAAATTCTAAGGTCGCTAGCATAAAGTTGATGTGTTCAACATTCATGTTTACCATTAAGTTAATATTAAGTAAATGAAGCTCTTATATTGACCACAGCTTGACAATTCAGGCAGAATTTCTGAACAGTTTCTCAAATGACACCATTAGAATATTGTGTCTTGTCACTTTTGGCCTTCCAAGGTAAAGGGCGATCAACATAGGAACCAGTTATTCAGAATCTGTTCCATAGTCCGGAACGGTATGATGGTTCATTTATTCATTCGTTCTCTTCAGCGCTTATCCTGGAAGCCTGGATTCTGTTATAGGAGACTTTGGGCACGAGGCGGGGTACAGACTGGACAATCCATCTAATGGCACATACGCAGACAAACTTACTCACACACTGAGGGTAATTTGGGAAATGACGAAACCCAAGAAGCAGGTAAACGCTACACACACAGAAACAGGGAATCGAACCCTGGACATCCGGAGATGTGAAGGTCTTTCAGCTGCTTCTGTTATGACGGATGCCGTTTCTGACACCACCCTCCCATTTTATCCGGGCTTGGCTTTAGCCGGCACTGCAGTCAGCGGCTGGAGTTTGGGCATTGGGTGGGAATCGAAACCAGAATATTTTCATTACTTTCGATCACATGGCAAATATTTGTGAATGTTAAAATGTTTTTAAATCTCGTAGCTGTAGGCCAAGTAAAGATATTCATTCACCTTCATACCCACAGTTGACTGAACCGTCCTTTTTTTTTCTGGCAAAAAAGAAAAGAGAATGAAACAAAGTGAAATAAAAGCTCGGATACATCCTTTGTTTGTCTTGGGCAGCTGAGTTTATGATTTTTCCCGTTGCTAAAGAAACCTCACTGACATTTTACAAGATGAAGTCCTTTTCGTTCAGTCTCAGGTGATAATGCTTTTAATCTTTAAAATGTCATCTATGAAGGTAAAGTTTGTGATTTTAATTAGATTTAATTAGATAGAAGTGATGAAATACTTGAAAATTACATGGAAACAGTGACCTTTTCTCGGGTGTTGAACACATTTGCATATCCAAGTCATGTTTAAGCCTCCTCTCCCTCTCGTCTTCGTCAGAGTTCTTTGAGGAGTGTATCTGTGCTGCAGAGATCGAGGCCAAGCTGCCTGCCATCATGAAGAACTCTGTGTATCTGCACAAAGCCACTGCTCGCCGAATTAAAAGCTTCCGCTTTCAGAGACATGCTGCCAGGCAACACTGGCGTGAGTGAGCACGACCTCAGATTCACAGCCCACACACACACACACACACACACACACACACACACACACACACACACACACACACACACACACACACACACACA
>JAQMYJ010000005.1:3024214-3035761 GCA_030014305.1 Clarias laeviceps
GACGTTTTAATTCATTTACGTCTTAAATACGTAGGTTAAGCGTCGTTCTAACATCGGGCACGGACGTCTCGGCGACGTCTGCCAGATGAGCAAACGCCCTCTGCAAGACTTCTGCCAGATGAAAAAGACGACGTCGCTTAGACGTCTCCGCGACGTGTGTGTGCTATCTGGGACGTTCATCTCTCCTCAAGAATCTCAAACAAATTTGCCAGGAAGAATGAGCAATAAAGTGTCCAAAAACTGGTAGGAATATAATTTAACAAACTACCAGTCAAATGTTGAGACACACTTTCTAATTCTAATTTTTTTTATATTTATTTTCTACATGATACAATAATAGTAGAAATTAAAAAAACTATGAAATAACGCATATGGCATTAGGTAATTACATAACAACAGTAAAAGTCAGTTATTTTAAGACACAACAAGGTTTTGGAACAGTTCCTACAGGAACAGTATTGTGTCGAGTGTATTTGCAAAACCCATCAAGTACCATGATCAAACTGTCTCTCATGAAGACCTTCCCAGGAAAACAAGACCAAAACCGACCTCTGCTGCAGAGGAGAAGCTCATTTATAGTTACCAGCCTCAGAAATCACCAATTAACAAACAGCACCTCAGATTAGAGCCGTTATGAAGCTTTACAGAGCAGAAGTAACAGATATACATCTCAATATCAACTGTTCTAGAGTTTCAAGATTATTGTGTATTTTGGATAAACGCCTTCAGCATTGTTTTACAGTGTAGAAAGAAATAAAAATCAGGAAAGACCATGGAAATAGAACGTGTCCAAACTTTTGACTGGTAGCTGTTATTGCAGCAAAAGATGTTTAATTCCTAACCATGCAGGATTTTCCAGTTTTTCATTTAGTGGCTTAGTGCTTAGGATCTTCATCCTTGCAGCACCTCCTGTCCTGTGCATATCGTCTGTATAAATCTTGTTTGTAATCTAGACAAAGCTGATGACTTTTATACTATTACAAGTAGCTGTATAAAATAAAATCACGTTTTGTCCCTTTAATCAGGATTTTAGTGGCAGCCAGCAGTATCAGTCTGTACTCACCTTCTGCCCCATAAAATTGTACTTTGATGTGGTGCCACTTTGGTCTGTCAGCAGTAAGAAAGCACAATTCTAGCTCCAGCTCTCACCCACTCACATTTCGCCTGATCCCATGGGATTTCATCAAAGGCCCAGGCCACTGTCTCCATTGCACATTGCCATGGCAACTACTGCATAAAAAATGACTCTCATACTCTTCTCCATTTCTGCCTCCCTTGTTTTTTCAGTCGTGAAGATTGTGATTGCACAAGTTATTATTTTCAGCTGTAGTATGACCCCATTTTTACATTTGTAAACACAATAAAAACAAGCACTTAAGCTTCGATGCTACGTGATATGGGATGGGAATCACCAGTCACCTCCCCATACAATATTATCATTTTTTTTTTTTTACAATTTTACAGC
Source organism: Clarias laeviceps (assembly GCA_030014305.1). Lineage (NCBI taxonomy): Eukaryota > Metazoa > Chordata > Actinopteri > Siluriformes > Clariidae > Clarias > Clarias laeviceps. The sequence continues at coordinate 3,025,680 of JAQMYJ010000005.1, forward strand.
TTTAAAAAAGTTTAAAGAGTAATTAAATGTAGCGCGTTAACATTAGTTTTCTCACTTAACTCGGCAGCACATATCTCTGTCATCCGCCATCATTAATATTAACAAATTTAAAAACAATAATACACTCTTACCACACAGGATGAAAATGTGCAAATAGTTTAGAGTGCACCACCTGTATGATTATAAAGAAGCAACAACTTTTTACTGCCTCAAACGCCTGCAAAGTCTCAAAACTCAACTTGACAGTGAGCATGCGGGTGCTTGTGGATTCTAAGGCACGTGATTTTTAACGAATTAGCGCTCACAGTGTTTTGAGACTGGTGTAATTCTGCGTAATGGGTGGGTTTGAGAGTAATTTTGAGAGTAAGTTTGGAGAAAAAAGCAGACCTGAGGCTTTTAACAACGTTTGATAATGTAACACCATATAAATGCGTTTCTGTTGGAAGCTTCTTCACTCTGTATAGAATCGTTTATATCTGAAGCTGATCACCAGTCACGCCCAATCAAACTGAAAACCACCCAATTCTGGTCAGTTCATCTTTATTATAAATGTAATTAAAAAAAAAAAAAAAAGAATAAATTTTGGAGTTAGTGTGATTCATAACCAAATCAACGCCCCCCCCCCCATCTTTATGTGTGTGGAGGCATGCGTATGTTGCAATAATCCATGCGTGTTGTATACTGCGTATATTTATACTATATATTTATATACTTTTGCATATACCTGCAGGAACAAGATAACTTAATTTAAAATTCATGGGATTTTCATGATAAACATGAAGGCTCTTCATGTTCTGCATATTTTTAGGTTAGTTGTTTAAAAGAAATAAAACACTATTGCTTCCTTGACTAAATAATTAAGGAAAATTCACATAAGATGAAGATACAGTACCCGATTGTGAGAGAATGCACGATGTCAGCGCAGGTTCGTGGATCCTGATGCTGAACCAACACTTCGCTGCTTCATCAGAAACTGAACTCTGCTGAGGTCACTCTTTGCTACGGCCTCGCGCAAACACTGTTTTGTCAGCATTGTCTGTCACACGTAGGCAAGTCCTGGTTTACCGTCAGCAGTTGTCCGATGGGGGTTTCCTACAAAATCTTCTTCTTGCATCTTTTGACGCACTCTAGACTTTTCTTTGTTCAGATTTATAACAAAATAAGTCTTCAATGATGAAACGGTGACTTGCTAACTAGTAAACGACAAACTCTTTATTAACAGTCTTCAGATACATTTAGCTATTTGCCATGTTGGAAAAACAGGCATACCACTGCAAGCGACTCACCCACACACGACCAGCAAGCACTGGCGATAAAACTAAGAGAAACGTATTTCATTCATGATAAATGGATCAAAAGTTGGAAGAAAAAAAAACATGACTTCAGCAAAGCTGTGGGTCCATTTCTGTGATGAGTTCTTCCATGGAGGCTCAAGCTGCTCGTTTCCAGTAGTAGGTAAATGCAGATCTCACTTTTCATCCAAACTAGCCTTTAACTGTGCTTCCAGGACCATCTTGTCAAAGGTGCGCTGGTTGGTCTCTTCTCGTACGCGGTCCCGGACATGGAAGGAGGCACGTGCTACGGAGCGGGCACTTTCTAACACTGCACGTTTTTCACGGAATATTTGTTCACTTTTCTCTAGCTTGCGCTCTATTGATTGGAGTAACTCCAGGCGCCTCTGCTTCTCCTCCTCCTCCACTTTCTGACGATTTAGTCTCTGAAGGCGCTCCTTCTCCAGTCTGCTCTGGACAGCACGTTGGGCTTTTTCTCTGGCCCTCTCCTCTGCTACCATGGCGGCCTGCTCTGCCCGCTTCACTGCTTCCCTTGCTCGGACCTCCATCTGCACTTTCTGTTGCCGCTCACGTTGCTCAGCAGCCTTTCTTGCTTTCAGGATCTGCTGTTCTTCACGCCTGGCTTTCTCCCGTAGCTCTTGCCCTCGTTGCTCTTGTATCTGCTCGTAGTTCTCCAGCGAGCGGCTCAGCTTGTGTAACGCTGTCCGCCGTGCTTCCTCGCGCTCATCTAATTCTCGGCGCTCAATCTCCTGAATGAGAGCTGTATGCCGCCGCTTTTCAGCGCGATTGAGGCCACGAAGCTCCTCCAGCCTCTGGTGCTCTCGCTCCTGCCTCTTCAACTCTGCAATGGTCAGCTTCTCTTTGATGAGCACCTTCTCATGTTCCAGGATAGAAGCCCGCTCTTCTTCCAAGGACTTTAGGGTTTGCTCTTGCATGGCCTTCTTCAGCTTTTCCTCACGAGCAGCCTGCTGAAGTTTCTGTAACCTGCTTCGCTCTTGTTGCTCAGATAATTCCCGCCAGCGCTCTTCATTTTCAGCCACCCGGCGTAACTTGGCCGCTGCTGCCTCTCGTTCCTGCTGCCCGAGTCTCCGCTGCCTGGTGGAAACTTGTGACTGCCAAGCTCGCTGACACTGTAGCACCACACGTTGTTTATCACGGTCTTCACGTTCACGACGCAGCTCCTCTATCCGCCGTTCGCTGTCCCACTGCAAATGTGCAACATACCGGGTCTGACTCATGATATCTTCTTCTTGGTACCTGGCTAGCATTAATGCTGCAATCTTACGGTCACGTTCCGGTACAGCCATGAGACCTCGACGCTTTACCTCTCTCACAATGCGCTCTACCTTCTGTGTAGTCTGAGGAGAGTGGCTCAGATCCCCTAAGCTTAAGCTTCGGCCCATCAGAGAGTTAAAGGTGGCTAAGGTGCGAGCACGAGGACTAGAAGTCTTACCCCAGTGATCCCGTGCACCTTCCCAGCTATAAGAGGAGGATGCTGACTCTGAAGAGGCACACGTGGTTGTTGTTGCTGTTGTGGTGGTGGTTGAAGTATTAGAAGAGCTAATCACTTCCCTTCTTCTCTGTAGGGATTCTAAAGAATGGCTTCTTTCTCTGACTCTTGACATGGACATAATGTGCCCATTGTGTTGAGTAAATGGACTAGTGATGCCATTGGCAGGGCTTTGTGCTGCCGATTTTGACACAACTGGCGCAAGTGATGATGACATCCTTGAAAAGGACGGAGGCTTTGGTGTTGACCTGGGAAACGTATTTGAAGTCTTTGATAGGGTACTAGAAGTTTTTTTGGACACTGGTGCCCCTGTTGATGATGCAGTTGATTTTGGAGATATGGATCCTTGAGTCTGTTCAGCAGACTCAGCAGCAAGTAATTTTGGCTGTTTTACAGATGGCCTTTTAACAGTACGCCCAGTGCTTACTGGATTTGCTGTTAAGGACTGAGTTGTAATTGTTTTAGTCGATGAACTTGCACACGGAGCAGATGTTTTTGCTAACTGCTCTGAAGACTGAGGTGTGGTTTTTGAGAAAGGATGTGACACTGGTGTAGTATGTAGTTTTGATGAACCCCTGCTAGCAGGTGACTTTTTGGCAATGGGACCGGAGGTAACAGAACCCTGACCGGTTTGCTTAGTCACTAGAGTGCTGGTTGTATCTTGAGGCTTATCAGAATTTTGTGATCTACTACCATTGTTTAGTGCTACCTGAAGGGCCTTTCTTTTCTCCTCTTGAACTATTCTTTCTCGTTCATCTCTGCACTGTCTGAGCTTAGCATGTCTGTCCTTTTCGTATACTTCAAACATCCCTGTGGCTACACGCATGCTATGACCTGGTGCGTCACGTGCAAAATCAGACAGTAGTCGAGGCAAAAGTTCCACTGGTTTGACTCCACAACGTGCGCATGCCTCAAGTGAACGAGGGCTGGTCAGCACATAACGGCTGCCTTCTGCAACTGGAGAATCAAAGTTGTAAAGGTCCAGATGTATCTTAGGATGTTCAGGTTCACTGTTCTGTAACTGGCTAACTTGATGGGTTTGTTCAGGCGCGACTTGTTCTTGGGATTCTTGTTCTTGAGGGTCAAGCGCAGTCTTTTCCTTTTCCCGATCTTCATCCTGCTCAGGTAGACAGGGGGCTTCAGACGCTGCAGCCGGGGTCTCAAAATATGGACGTTTGATCTTATTCGGGTCCTCGGGTTCCAGTGGATCCACCATGATGGGCTGTGCGGAAAGCAGAAAAGAGGAGAGAAAACATTATAGGTGAGGTATTGCTTGCAGTGATCAGTGGATTGTTATTCTTCCCAGAGATCATAGTATAAGGGTAATTTAATACTGGTTTGCAGGAAGCAACTTAAATGTCATACAGTATGCACAGTGAATTGCATAAGTATTCACCCCCTTTAATTTTTCCACAACTTTTATAATCTGGAACTGAAATTGATTCAATTTATATGACATGAATCTAAAGAAGAAAAAAAAAATCATAATATTGAATATTGATGCTTCTCTGGCTAATGCAGCTTAGTGGTTAGCACTGTAGCCTTGCATCTCCAGGGTTGGGGGTTTGACTCTCCCTATTCTTACATATAAATTACTCCATTGGGATATAATAGGTATATACATTTTCATCTTTAATCCTGAAATACAACAAGGTTTTCTATAGTGGTTGGTACTGTATACTGGAAGTCAACCTTTAAAATGTCGCTTCAAATGTCACTATTACAACATAAATACTGTACTGCACTATGAAATGTCCATTAATGCCTCTAGTAAGCTGTTGTGCCATTGTCTCTAGAAATACAGTATATATTTGATGTCAATATTCCATTATGTTTGTATTCCACTCATTCACTCATTGTCTATACTGCTTTATCCTGTATTCAGGGCTGCAGAATCAAACCTGGACCCTGGAGATGCGAGGCCACGGTGCTCACCACTAAGCCACTAAGTGCTGTTTATATCCATATAGATCAAAGAAAGTTTCAACTATATCTTTTACGTTTCATACATTGGAGGACCCAAAACCAATCTCAGAAAATTTTCTGTGTATATGTCTGTATGTCCGTCCAGCCAGATTCTGTCACAGCATCACAGGCAGGAAAGAATTTCATGAATTGTTGTCAGTCCTTGGGTATTTGCCTGAAGTTACACCTGTGCCATAAATGAAATCAAAATGTCGAGTAGAAGTAAAGTTATGAGCAGTTTTGTGCCACATTACAAACCAGAAGTTTTGACAACGTAACACACAGTACTGGATAGTACAGTACTTAGATATCTGCCTGAAGTTTAACCTGCACCATGAGTGAAATTAAAATGTTGAGTAACATGTTATGATGTTAGCATGTAAGAAGTTATGAACAGTTGTGTGCCGGATTTAATAATCTAGTTCTTTCATATTAATGATCTAATTAGTTCATATTTTCACTGTTGAAATAACAGTGCTAAAGTGGTGCAAGTGAATTTAAACATACTGGAGTCGACAAAACTTAATCTTTATCCTTCATCTACTTTTTTTGATTTCTCATCTGGGATTCACTCTCTGATTACCGAACAGGGATTTGTATAGTATTTGGCTGACGACGAAAGATGTACAAACAAGGCGTAAGATACTCAACCTTACAAAATCTTATTTCTTTGTATTTATAAGTTAGACAGAGAGTTCTGCTGTACAGAAAGACAGACAGACATGTACAGCACTGTATGTGGGCTTTAACCTGAAATAATCTAAAAAAAATTTCGTCTATCCTGTAACAATTGCATATTTTACATGTAAGGGGCATGAAAACGTTTACCCCCACTGTAGTAGCATATCCATCCATCTATCCATCTAGGAACCTCTGTAGTCCAACTAGCGACTGTGGAGGCCAGTAGTGCCCGTTGTATTTATTCCCGTTTTGTAAAAAAAAAAAAACGTGGTAGTCAATATTAACACACTATGGGCAATCTACACACCAATTAGCCTAATCTGCATGTCTATGGGAGGAAACCCACCAAGCACTGGGAGAACATGCAAACTCCATGCACACAGACCTGACACGGGAATCGAACCCAGGACCTGGAGGTGCAAGGCGTCAGTGCTAACCACTAAGCTCTAAAATGGAAGTAAATACAATAGTAATGGTACAGTGGACTACAGAGGGTCCTAGATGGATGGACATAACAGGCCTACTGTTTGTACACACTGGGTTTAATCCCATCACACACACACACACACAAATCACTTTAAGACCATGAGCAGGTTTATGTTACATACTGTACACGTTAATGAAACATTTATTTTAAAGCCAGACAGTCCCGGTAAAGCTTATATAATAAGAGATAAGGCCTAACCCAGGCCCACGCGCTGTGCACTATAGCAGAAGAGATCTCACACACACACACACACACACACACACATCAGGAGTACCGTGTATATAAAGAAACGTAGCGTATTGTATTACAGACTGATCCTGAGACCGTGCTGCTGCTGCTGCTGCTGTACCTCTCGGCTCGGTGATGATCAGACGGAGCGGCGTGCAGCGCGAGGGGGGCGCTCCTCCGTACAGCCCGCATAGTCCGCGCGCGCTCAGGAGCACCGCATCTCCGCGCTGAACCCGGAGCGCGCGCGCGCGCGCACACACACACACACAAAGAGAGAAAGAGAGAGAGAGAGAGAGACACACACACACACAAGGCGGGGTTCTCTCCTCCGAACTGAACAAATCCGACCTGATCACAATCCCGCCGAACACCAGATCCAGCGCTGGGTTACGGATTCTACACCCACACAAGGCAGTCTGTGATGTCACATCGGGTCTCGTCCTCCTCCTCCATCCTCCACCCTCTCCATCATCATCATCATCATCATCATCAGTCTCCACCTGCATCCGAACTGCGCCTCCTTCTGACAGCACTGTGAAAATACTCCTCACACACAGCAGCACAGAGTCTCTGTTATGAGTCTCTTTTTATTCTCACAAACCCCAGTTTGGAGAAATTATACCTTATAGAAAGTCATTGTCTATACGAAGAATAAAAAGAATAACTATTTTATTGTTTGTTACTTAGTTTGTTTGGTACAGATGAATTACTGGTTTGTTTATTTATTGACTGTAAAATGTATTATATTTTAAGCCTACTTGTTTTTGTTGTTAAATTAATATTTTATATAGGCTATTATTATACTGAAATATATTTTTATTTATTACAATATTTCATGTAGTATATTTCATATTTATAGCAGTCTTATATATGTTTAAACATACAAAAAAAAAAGTACACCACTCGATTGATGTAATTAATATTAATATTATATATGGTAAATTAACATTATTCATTTGTTCACTCATGCACAGATGCACATACCCCGGTACGCTGTAGACCAGATACTTATGGACATTGCACATACATGCACATTTGCACACTTCCTGGACATTTCCATTGATTTCCATTTTTATTTCCATTTAAATTAAAATTAGTATTTGTCTTTTGTACAGATAAGTTTTTATATTTCTTATATATTTTTTAAACATTTTTATATTTTGTTCTATTTTCTTATGTTTCAGCTAAATTTACTCTTATTTTATTCCACTATTTATTTCTTGTTAATTGTTTTTAAATTTTTAAGGTCACAAGTGGTCGTATAAGCATTTCACTGCATATCGCACTGTGTATGACTGTGTATGTGACAAATAAACTTTTAATTTGAATTTAATATTTTATATATTATTATACTAAAATATATTAGAATATTTAGAATAGTACTACTATACAGTATATTTAATAACGAACTGGACTCCATTTTAACTTAAAGACATCAACTGTTATACTGAACTGTTATACCAGCCTCCTAACACACAGTATGACTCCAGATCAATCCCTGCTGTTCGTTATCACCCAGATGAGGATGGGTTCCCTGTTGAGTCTGGTTCCTCTCAAGGTTTCTTGCTACTGCCATCTCAGGGAGTTTTTCCCTCAGCACCGTTGCCCTTGGCTCACTCATAGGGAACAATCTGATCATTTTGATTCATTCACATTTCATACAAACTTCCATAATTTTCTTATGATTGTGTAAAGCTGCTTTGCAACAATGACCATTGTTAAAAACACCATACAGATAAAACTTTATTGAATTAAATTGAATAATTGACCTACTTGTATGTAATTTTACGCCTATTTGTTTTTGTTATTGTTGGTAAATTTATATTTTATATATTAATATATTGAAATGTATTTTCATTTATTAAATATTTTATGTAGTACATTTTATAGCAGTCTTATATATGTTTAAACATACAGAAATAAACAAAAAAGTACAGTACTTGATTAATGTACTATGCAAGTATATACAGAATTAATCTCACTAGCGCTTCTATTCGTTCAGACTTGAATCACTTTTGGTACTGTATGTCCTGACCACACAATACTGTTCTTTCAAGAAGTGTTCGAGAACAGCTGACCTTCTTAAAATAACAACTGACCGTTACTGTTGTTGTTGTTGTTACTTAATCACCTAATTCCATGTGTATTTCATAGTTTGGAGGGGAAAAATCCAGTATTGTTTTAGAATGTAGAAAAATAAATCAACAAAAGAAACATTGAAATAGAAGGTGTGTCCAAACTTTTTTACATTGCAGTATTAGCTCATGTGTTATGTCCATTGGTTTCTATAATAACAAAAATAACTTTGTTTAAACACAACAGAACTGCAGTACCACCAGCTGTACACACAGAGGCGCCACATCCCCAGCAGACTAAGCTGGACATAGCAATGGAAGCCCAGGGCTTAATATCTAGGGCAGTGTTTCTAAAGTCTGGTCCTGAAACACCACCATCCACATAATGTTGTTGTTCTCTTTCTTCTAAGTGTATCAGTGATAATTGTTTCAGACTTGCTTAGATGCTGAGTTGAATCAGGTGAATTGGAAAATACCAAAATGTTCTGAATAATGGTATTCGTATTAGGAGTTTAGGAAATAGGTAATTAATTGTGTTGTTATAGCATATAATGTAAAAATGATGCAACATCTCTAAGAAGCAGACAAGAGTCACATTCTCATCAGTGCATTTATGAATGTTTTATTAATATGATTACTTTTTAACTGCAGCTCTACAAGTATACACTTTATACACTGAGTGCATTGCATGAGTGAAAACTCCACCTAATTATCTTCTTTCTGTCACCATGTAAAAAACAAAAAAGATTCCAATAACCCGAGCAAGCATAAATATTTTTCAGACTAAACAAGTCTTTTTTTCCGTCACCGCGCAACAGTAATGTTTATATGTTTGCGAGAGGATATCCCTAGAGGGTGGCATGAGGAACATATGAGGATCTGTAAACTGTTGTGTTTCATGGTTTTGTTGTGTCACATTACTAACACGTCACATTGCACATAACAGTATCTTTTGATCCATATTCCAGTCTTCGTGTTTGCTTTTGTTGGTGCTGGTGGGTTCTTGCATGATCCGTTGGAAGAAATAACCAGAATGAGCTAAAACTTTTAAAATCTCTATCTTTATTATTTGTCAAATGAATATAAATTTTAATACATACAAAACATATTTGATAAGGACATGGAGAACATCACATAAACAGATTCTGGAACTAATTCAATGTTAATATACAGTCTTGTGCAAAAGTTTGGGCACCCCTTGATAAATAACCGCTTGATGTTAACACAGTCTCTTTTGGAAATTGATAAAATGTACAATATTTTCAGCAAAAATTGATGCATACACTAATTACTTTTTATGCCAGAAATTGAACAAAAAATAAAAATAAAAACATTATTGTGGCACTGTGCAAAAGTTTGGGCACCCTACATAATCAGTACTTACTGTAGTAACACCTCTTCTGGCAGATATCACAGCTTGCAAACGCTTTTTATAGCCAGTTAAAAGTCTTTCATTTCTTGTACTTGGATTTTCTCCCATTCTTCCTTGCAAAAGGCTTCTAGTTCTGTAATATTCTTTGGTCGGCTTGCATGCACAGCTCTTTTAAGATCTACCCACAGATTTTCAATGATGTTTCAATCAGCGGACTGTTCCAAAACCTTCAGCTTGCGTCTCTTGAGGTCTTCCATAGTGGATTTCGAGGGATGTTTAGGATCATTGTCCTGTTGCAGAAGCCATTTTCAGCTTCTGTTTTTTTTTTACAGATGGTGTGATGTTTGCTTCCAGAATTTGCTGGTATTTAGTAGAATCCATGCTTCCCTTCACCTGTGCAATGTTTCCTGTGCCACTGGCTGCAACACAACCCCAAAGCATGATAGATCCACCCTCATGCTTAATAGTTGGC
>JAQMYJ010000005.1:3036143-3050057 GCA_030014305.1 Clarias laeviceps
TATGCATCAATGTTTGCTGAAAATATTGTGCATTTTTTCCATTTCCAAGAGAGACTGTTTTAACATCTTTTCAATTATAAAAAAACCCCACCAAAATCTGTTATTTATCAAGGGGTGCCAAAACTTTTGCATAAGACTGTACTTGTACTTGTCTGACCAGTGTGTAGGTTTAGGGAACCAGATAAAATAACTGGTGGAATGGGTTCTGGTGACCCACTAAACTGTTGACCTGTGAGGGGTACAGTGCGAGTTTAATTGACCTCCTGTCTGTCGGTCGTATCACAGAAGCAGCGAGTAAAAGAACTGACAAGAGGGAAAGTGTAAAATGGGGGCATGGGATGTAGCAGGGGGTCATGATTAGTACAGCCTGTGAGCAGTTCACTGGATCAAGAGCGTGTGTGTGTGTGTGTGTGTGTGTGTGTGTATATACTCTAAGCTGCGCTGGGGTCACAGAGAGGTCAGATACATGGTGAATGTATAATTTTGGTATTTATCTTAATTTAATGTGTAATTATTGTTTTTGTCCTGTGCATGATGTAAGCAATGCCCAATATTAACGCACACTTGTCTGATAAATAAACTCTGAACTGGAGTATTTTGACCTGTGAATCGAAAAGTTAGGAACATGTAAATTGTGAATTAATAAATCTCTCTATATATAGGCACCATATTACATGCTGTACCAATTTTGTTATATATGTTTATCATGTCTGCATAATTATGTACAAAATCATTCAGTATTTTCATATATAACTTTAACATTTTAAAAAAAATAACATTACAGGAGAATATATGCATGGCTGTGACAAAGTTACCAGAAGAAATAATATATTATTATTATTATTATTATTTTTAATGCTTCAGACATCAAACTATGTTTGGGGTTTCTATATGTCAGGTAGAACAAAATTTATTACTTATATAGCGTGTAAATTTTACCACTACCGGAATATGGGATTGACGTCGCAAAAATGTACAACTTTCAAAATGAGTAATAAGTTTTGTTCTACCTGACATATAGAAAATACTGAATGATTTTGTACATAATTATGCAGACATGATAATTACGCCACACAACCCCAAAGCATGATACACATGATCACATGTTTTTATGGTTGTTTTCGGTTGTTTCTATGACCAAAAGATGATTATAAAATTCAGTTGTTGCCTGCAGTAGGTTGTGCTGAAAAAAAAGGATACGCTCTATATTCTATACTAAACAGTTCCGAGACCTGTATATGTTTATTTAAAAAACAAACAGCAAAACAAAAAAATGGAAAAATGGATAAAATGCAAACAAACCAAACATATTATTGATATAATTATAATTGATTATAATAAATAAATAAATAAATAAATAAATAAGATTCACTAGGATCTCACATGTTATGTGAATGAAAAGGTGTTTATTTTGTTATACTAATAGATTTATATTGTTATACTAATAGAAAAAAACTTTTTATCTGGACTATGATTAATATAATCAGAAATGTGTAATACATTAATTGGGCATGGGCACATTTATTTATTTGAATTCTGCTCAGTTCGGCTTAGAAATCTTTAGGGAATAAATCAGCCCCTAGGGCAGAGTGTCTTCCTGGCAGGCTTGTCCTCATCAAAACCGAGACCTTTGCTTGCCCCCATTTGACATTTTCAGCATGGCTTTGTCAACAGGAAAGGCCACGTTATCCTGACAGTTTTGACAACTCGTGGCCTCTCTGTTCTCTGTTGCTCTCCGTCTCTCTGCCTGGCTCGGATGGAGAAAATCTCCTTGGCTGGAAGAGAATAAGGGTCCCAGAAACCAAGTTGTTAATTCAATCAAGAGTGTGGTATGCTTAATTAGGCACCCATAAGGGCCCAGGAAGGTTCCGCGGGACCCTGTGGAGAGCAGGCAGTCCAACCTCTGAGAACCATTAATTGTGGATGACAGTGTGTAAACATTTGGGTGAATAGGCGGCACAGGTGCTGGACACCCAAGCCCTGTCTCAATGGGCCTTTTCACACCCAGAGTCCCTCTGCACTCCCTCACTCTCACTCCTTCTTCTTCTTTTTCAAACATTACATAAGGTGCAACAATGACATGGTTGGGAGAAGTTGAGCATTTACATGTTTGTATGGAAGAAAAGAAAAACACTGATTCAGTGGTCGGCGAGATGTGGAATGAAGAGGCTTCTCTGATTCAGAAGCGAGAGCCCACTGCAACCAGAACATGTAAAAGATGAGGAATTCATCAAATGAAAGCCAGATGAGAGGCTTGAAAGAGAGAAGACTCTCCTTCTGACCTCAAATTCTTTTTTTTTTTTTTTCCATGAAGTCCCCTCTCTGTCCATCCTCCTCTTTCTTTGCACTTATCTGCTCTACTTTTCTTCTGTTTCCTGACTGAGAAATATATAAAATTAATCAATCCATAACAGATAATCCTGGTTATGAGCAGGACTTTTCCCTTTTTTATATGATTAAATATTACAAAACATGAAAATATTACAAAACATGTTGTAAAATACAACAAAGCTGCAAATGACTGAAATACTAATCATGTTTTTTTTCTGGTATAAATGGGATTTCATTCTCTTTCCAGGAAAAAAAAAAAAAAAAAAAGCATAATATTAAGGCTGCATTTTTGAGATCAACATCATCTAAAAAGAAATAGACTGTGTGTGTTATTAAGGAGAGGCTAGGGGCGATTACTTTCGCATACAGGCTGTAGATTGACACATCTTTAGTGATTTGTGTTAAATAATTACACATAGACAATCTTTAAGCCCTTCTGCTGACTTTAACAGGAGCCACATGGGAAAGACACAAAGAAAACAACTAAGGATATTTGAAATGACTGGAACTGGGCTTAAAAATTGTTCAACACATTATTTATAAAACATGGAGGGATAGGGCTGAACCATCAATTTTTTTTTTAAAGAAATCTAATAAATATGCATAGATAATTTAAACACTTAGTGAAGCTGCATCACAAATAATCGACAAATCACAGCTATGTTTAGTAGTGAAAATAAGTAAAAGCATTCCCATATACACACACACACACACACACACACACAATTTGTGATGAGACCTCATAGGATTGGGACTAAACAGCTGTTTTGCATCAGAAAACCACTTGTTAGTGAGACTCATCAGGAAAAAGTCTTCGGTTTGCTTAAAGATTTGGACCTTTGTAGTGATGGAAAAAGGTCATGTGACCTGATGAGTCCAGACTGACCCTATTCCAGAGTGATGGGCGTGTCAGGGTGAGAAGGGAAGGACATGAAGCGATGCTCCATCATACATAGTGTCCACTGTACAAGTGTCTCTGGAGACAGTGTTATGATCTGGGGTTGATCAGTTACTCAGGTCGAGACTCAGTAACGTTATGTGGAAATAAAATGAAGTCAGCTGACCACCTGAATGTACTGAATCACCAGTTTATCACATCTATGGAGTCTTTCTTCGTCCCTGATGGGACGTGCCATATTCCGGGACTCAGAGTGTGAAAGAATGTTTCTGGGAGCACGAGGAATCAATTTCACACATGAACTGGATACTAGAGCAAACATATTTAAAGGCCATCAAGTGAAGTCTTGGAGTGAGTGATATATTTCTTTTGGTCAGGCTGTTTATTTCTGGTTTAAACAACACAGCAGATTTAAGACAAGTACATCTTTTCAGTTTAGAAAAGCCATGACATGGTTATGGATTTTAAAACACACGTCACAAATAATTTAAGATTCTTCCTTAGAAAAAAACCCTTCTGTAGAATTTATACTGTATATATATATATATATATATATAAGAAGAATTATTTGAGTGTGAAAATGTCGTGACAAAGAAACTTTCCTGTTGATCTGGTGAAACCACAATAAAGTTTGGTCCAGATGTCTAATTAAACAAGATGAAACTGGGTTTCACGGTTTAACTGCGCAGTGTGAGCCACACAGGTATTGTGATCACTCAATATGAACTTGGCTTGTCATGCTTATCTTAGACATCAAAATAATATAAAGGCAGGGGGGGGGGGGGGCATTCTCTCATCTGTACATCCGCGTTGATTAAAAGCATGCGATAATTAATCCCAAAATCAGCAGGGAGCCACTAGCTGCTCTTGTTTACAGACACCTGCTAATTTGGTGGCGGCTCTGTTCCTGTAAACAGATAGCGGAGAGCGAATTGAGGATCTATCAAAAGGCCCGGCATGATAATTGGGAGGCGCGGGTCGTTTCAGTCTGTTCGTTAATTGTTTTCCACCTCCCCCTTTTGTCAAGCAGATGTTTCAAGTCCAGCCAAGTGACAACACCAGAATGCTGTCGGGCAACTTTCCACCAGCAGCAGTTTTTCACACTGTACTTTTGTCTGGTACTTGGGCAAAGTTAAAGCTGTGAGGGCAGAGCAAATGTGGATGGAGGACATTAAGTGATCTCGTTAACATTCCATTAGACGCTCTTGATCCCCAGTCTTTTCTTTTCTCAGAATAACTTCACACAGGAGTCGACCAGCTGGCACATTGAGAAGTGCTTCAGTTGAGCCAAGCCCTCAGGAAGAGATCCAGGAGTGGATAAGGACACAGCCCGGCTCTGCAGGCGTGATAACGCATATCGCTGCATGATACTGTTGTTTAGTGCCCTGAGCTACAGGTTCTCTATACGCAGCTGTAGAGCTCATCTAAGATAACTTCAGACTGAGCGAAAAACTGTTTTTTTTACAGGCTTTCAGTTTCCAGGAAGGTTTTTGTGCCCCCTTTCTTATATTCACACAAACTTGATATTGTTCTCTTTAATTACAAGCCTGTTCAGTGCTGATTTCTAAACCATCATGCCCAGCTGGACTGTGTGTGTGTATGTGTGTGTGTGTGTGTGTGTGTGTGTGTGTGTGTGCAGTTGGGGTATAAGAAAGTGAGTAAGAGAGTAAGTGGAGCAGGAGGGGGGCAGGACACCTGCACACAGCTCTAATCCCTTCTGTTTCACACACACACACACACACACACACACACACACACACACACACACTTTACAAGGAGCGAATAATGAAAATATGACATAGTTTTTCAAAATGAATACAAATATGTCATAAGTTTTAAAAAGTGTAAGAATTACAGTAATTGCATTAGTACATGATATTGTTTTGGACATAATGGCAGTTCGTACATTATGAATTAATACCTCAAGAAAAAAATAATAGATCAAAAGAATTTGGTGCTTTGGTTGCACCGTGTACCTGTCCTACAGCTATAGAAAAGTCAAAAAGGGACAAAAATCCTTTAAATTCCATTCACATCCTTAAAACTCATTTTAAGAGTGTACAGTATGCTGTACTGCCTATTTAAAGACAGAACGTGTTTCGACATCCCTTTCAACATATTGACATGCAGGTTGATTTTTATTTCTTTGTTTTCATAAATGAACTAACAAATTTATTCATTCTTTCAGTCAAATAATAGTTTGACCCAAAACTTTTGATTGAAATCTTGAATGCATAATTGTCTAACACACATTACAATTTCTTCATTATAACACACAATATTTGTAATAATGCAGAACAATACCTTTGATAGCCCAGAGGATACAAACAGTTAAAAGCAAAAAAAAAAAAAAGAAAGCAAAAAAAAAAAAAACACTGCCTGGAAGAAATGTTCAAATGTCTGACCTGCATCAAGCAAAAAAGAACAAAACAAAAGGAAATTGATAATTTTATTATAAACACGGTATAATACCTAATAGGAATTTTATTATGTCTGGCAATATAAAAATGATTAGTTATTTAAACAATGAAGAGCGAGAACTTAAATGCTTGGTAAAGTTGCATCGCAGTTGCATCTAGTAGAAAGTAGAAATCACAGTTGTCCATAAGAAAACCATTTATTAGTTAAACTAATTAGGTTCGGTTTGCTAAGGAGCATAAAGATTGGACTTTGGAGCGATGGGAAAAGATCATGTGTATTCCAGAGAGATGGGCGCATTAGGGTAAAAAGAGAAGCGCATGAAGCGGTGCACCATCATGCACAGTGCACACTTAAATCATGAAAAAAGTGATTCTGGTATCATGAGCAATCATTTTCAGTTATGTATTGACCCCCCACACTGTGCACTATAAGCAAAGACTGTACATTGAAATCTTAGAGTGTGTGACTGTTTTTAGTTTCCACACAATCTATAGTAGTTGAGAGCAGCTATTATATATGACTGAAACTCAGAAAATAAAGAAGACTAGACCATCCTACCAAAGGACAATTATCAATAATAAGGTGGTGAAGAAGTCTTACTGATTATTTTGTCTCATACCATAGCCCTTTCCTTTTTCTCATATGTTCCATGGATACAATTATTGTACTGTATATTAATTCAATTCAATTCAATTTTATTTATATAGCGCTTTTAACAATGGTCATTGTCTCAAAGCAGCTTCACAAAAATGAAAGATTTTTTTTTTAAATTATTATTATTTTTTTTAGATATTAGATATTAATTAATGACATATCACACATTTTTACATGTTGTAGAATATACACACAAAAATATGCTCCTGTTATTACTTATAATATAGCAGCTGTAAACAGTCATTTTCTCACCAGCCCTTTTATTTCTTTTTTTTAAAGTCAATAAGAGAAAACACAACAATTACCAGATTACGCAGAAAAGTCAGAGAGTCTTTTTGTCTTCTACTTTAAAACACCTAGTGCTTCCTTTAATACACATGCAGTATGTACAGTATACAGTATATAGTAATGAAATGACAGAAAGGACAGAAACAAACCAAGCTGTTTACCCAGACCCTTTTCCCCATCTTTCCCAAGTTACTGCTAATGAGCTGAACAATTTACATCTGCATTATTATTATTATTATTATTATTATTAGTGCAATATTTCCTCTTTTCTAACAATACCTGTTTGCACTGCACTGTTTGCACCAAGATCCAAGTCCCACTGCATATATTTTCCATTCCGTATATTGTTATATTTATATTTTAATGCAGTTATCTTTTTTTTTTTTGCTTATCCATACATTTTCTTTACTGCTGCTGGTCTGCTGGAGAGCTGCAGAACAAATCTCTTTATCTTTTCCGAAATGTAAAGTATCATGCACCACTGACATTAGTAATAATGCACTCAATCAATTTCTTCTGTAACATGTTAACTCTTGCTTAATATATACTGTATGTGGCGGCACGGTGGCTTAGTGGTTAACACTGTCGCCTTGTACTTTCAAGTTCCAGATTTGATTCCTGCCTTGGGTCTGTGTGCATGGAGTTTGCATATTCTCCTCGTGCTTGTTGGGTTTCCTCGGGGTACTCCGGTTTTCTCACACAGTCACAAAGCACAAAGACATGCAGATTAGGCTAATTGGTGTTCACAAATTTCTTGTAGTAGTGTGTGTGTGTGTGTGTGTGTGCGCGCCCTGCAATGGATTGCCCCCCCCCACCCCCTTAAAAATAGTGTGCCATGTATGTAATTTAAATTTAATTTCCAATAAATAGTTTACTTTGATTTAAGTATTTAGTCTATATTTATTCAGTCGGACAACTTAAACATCCCCTAATCTAAATTTTAAAAAATGGCTTTTTGTCCATAGTGTCTATTTTCTATATTCTTCACAGGTAATATACTTGTATGTAAAGCGCAGCGCGTTCATTGGACGGTTCTGATGTCAATCATCCTCGGAGAGCCCGCCTCCGGGGTTTTTAAATGCGCGCGTAAAGAGAGTGAACTATTCAACCTGTGGCTGCCGCGAGGAGCGCGCGAGCGTCTTGGATAAACCGGGTTGCTATGGCGATCATCAGTCTGAGCGCGAGCACTACGTAAACTCTCACCGTCATCTGTAAAGAGAAAATAATAACAATAATAATAATAATAATAAAAAAAATAATAATAATATTAATAATAACCGGAGAACGACAGACCGTGGACAGGAGGAGGACTTTGGGGAGATTTTGTACTGTATATATACTGTGTGTTTAGGGCTGATTTCTGCTCGTCACCTGCGCTTTGATCTGCTCGGTATTAACAGTCATGTTTCCTCATCACTTGGCTGTTTTATGCGCTTTGGCGCTGTTCGTGCTGCGGATCCCGGCGCAGAAATCCACCGGACAGCGGGTGAGTGAGAACACACACACACACACACACACATATATATGCACAAAAACACACGTTTGTCTTTCACTCCTTGGACCTTCCGATTAATGCAGCTAATTAACACTAACAACTGAAAACAACATTAAAACATATTAACACTAAAACAAAACCTAAAGCAACAACAAGGAAGCTACAGTATCTATCTATCTATCTATCTATCTATCTATCTGTCTGTCTGTCTGTCTGTCCATCCATCCATCCTTCCATCCGTCAGTCTATCTATTGGCCTGTATATCTGTCTGTCTGTCTATCTATCTATCCATATGTCTGTCTGTCTATCTATCTATCTATCTATCTGTCTGTCTGTCTATCTATCCATCTGTCTGTCTGTCTATCTATCTATCCATCTGTCTGTCTGTCTGTCTATCTATCTATCTATCTATCTATCTATCTATCTATCTGTCTGTCTGTCTATCTATCTATCTATCTATCTATCTATCTATCTGTCTGTCTATCAATCTATCTATCTGTCTGTCTGTCTATCTATCTATCTATCTATCTGCCTGTACAGTATCTGTCTATCTATTCATTCTTCCTGTCCGACTGTCTTTCTGTCTGTAGGTCTGTCTGTTCAGCTGTCTGTCTGTCTGTCTGTCTGTAGGTCTGTCTGTTCAGCTGTCTGTCTATCTATCTATCTATCTATCTATCTATCTATCTATCTATGTATCAGACTGTCTGTCTATATATCTGTCTATTCATTCATTTATTTGTTTGTTTATTCATTTAAAGGTCCAGTCGTATTTAGAGTTGTATTGATTATATGGATTTGTTAAATGACCCCACAATTCTAAATTTGTTCATAAAACTTTTTATTTTCTACCAAGATCATCACACACACATACACAAACATACACACACACACACACACACACACACTCCAGATACAGCAGGATCAATTATCTACAAGTATTTATACATTTCTACATTATATACATATAATATAATTTCATAGCTTTTATTTATAGATTTAATAATTACTTTTGTGCACCTAAATGAGGCCCATGACCCGGTGACCTGTCCCACATTCCTGAAAGACATAAAATCTTTAAAATAAAAGACTTTCCTCCTCTTGTTGTCTGCCGGCTCAATCCAAAGAGAAGAAGTAGTTAAAGCAGCATTGCAAAAAATTAATGAATATACACTTACACTATCTTATACATAATTATGAGTCTAATTATGATGAAGGATGTTCCGATCACATTTCTGATATCAGAGACGATACTTGATGCCGTACTGACACCATCAGAGTAACAAGTTCTCGACACTCGCGTGAACCTTAAGGATTGTGACGATGGCACACATTAGGACATTTTTGTGTCATTTGTTCCTGTGCATGATGTTTAGAGTTGCATCAAAACCTGTGAACGGATCAGACAAAGTGTTATTTACCGTATGTTTGCTCAGGAATTTATAACAGCCGGGATGAAACAGAGAGTTAAGTGCGTTGCCCAAGCTCTCAAGCACATCTTGGTGGTGCTGGGGGTTCGATCTCACCTGAATCCTTACAAACAGCAGCCTGATACGTTAACCGCTAAGCCGTTACTTCACTCACAAGGCTCGGAAATTAAATTTGACCTCACTGCAAGCCCCAGAGAAAGTAAAGACAAAAGAAATTGAAACTTGAACCAAGGAATTGGTTCATCCTTAGTCGTACTTTATTCTAGGCATTACTGGACAGTATTTGAATAAAAGGAAGAAAGAAAATAAAAGAAAACCGTAGTGGAATGAACACATGTACACTGTTAAAATAACTCTCCCACAGCCCTTGATTATGTCTTAGACTCATAATTCAAGTCTTACATGTCTCAATAATGTCCAAAAGGTGTAGGGGTTATTTCAAGACAAAGCATTTAAGGTACATAGACTAGAATTAATTTTAATGATATTATTTGAATTATTATTACTTAAAAAAAAAAATGAGTTCAGTGCTGAATAGTCCAGCTATCTTTGGGTGAAGTCTCATTGTCCTGTGGGTTTGCCAGTGATACTTCAGTGAACCCATTGCCCTTTTGTCGTATATGTCTTTTGCTCTCCTTGCACCCCTCTGGGTTGTAAGAAAGGAGCGAGCGGTTGCCTTCTTGGCGCTGCATTTTATACAATTTCAACAAAGACAACATTGTGGATTTCTTTTTCTTTTTTTTTTTTTTCACAGTTGAATCAGTTTGCGGGGGCAGGACGTCCTGAATGGTCGCACTATATTGCTGTATTTAAAAGCAATACTTTTCCCTTTGCCAGCTTTTGTTTTCCGTCCATTCGCCAGGCCATCATTTTCACAAGTGAGAAAGTCTGAGTCACGGTGATGAGCTTTATTCTTTCCTCGCTCGCTTTCTTTCCTCTCTCTCCTTTTTTTTTTTTGTCTACTCCCCTTTTATACTCTGTTCTGAATCAATGATATGACACTGGCCAGACAAAACTCTACAATGTGCACCAGTTACAACATTTTTTCCATCTGAGAGAGGGAGAGAAACCTCAAGTACCTGACAGGCCAGCGTTTTAGGCCCAAGAATGATTTGGCAAGATTGTCCTTTTTTTTTTTTTTTTTTTTTTTTGGATAATGTCTATTTAATGAGCCGCAGAGACCACAGAGAGTGAGTGAATGTGTGCGAAACGGAGACAGAAAGAGCAGGAAATATAGGATGAGAACAAATTTTTTTAACCGAATAAAAAGAGCAAACAAGTGAAAGGTTGGCAGATGGCATAGATGTCACAGAATTCTTAACTTTGTTCCGAGTGTGTCCTGAGTCACAGATGAATTTGTCACAACGTAATGCATTGCTCTGATTTAAAAATAAAAAATATGGCTCATCCATATGAGAATATCTGCTTCGCTCAAGGGGTGATGAAACTGTAAGGAACATTCACATGTTGTTTTAATTATGCTGTTTTAATCGATATATTTTAAAGGTTTTATAGTGTACCAAAGCATTTTATTGGCTTCTGTAAGAAAAAAAAAAAATTCATGGAGAACCGAAACGCTGTATTGGATTAGGAGATGTTTGCAGATTATTGATTCATTGATTTATTTTCTTTAGACTACTGTGAGAATATCTTCTTAACTTTTCTTTATTTAATACAGATATAGAGATTACACTCACGTTTGACAGTTACTGGGCTTCATGAGACAGAATGACTCTTTTAACAGGTGTTGTGTGTGTGTGTGCTGTAATAAAAAAAAAAAACTGTTTTGGCAATACTAAACAAGTCCTCCTTCTTGCGCCTGAGAGATTTTTAAGAAACACCCCGGTGTAATCATTACTGAAGGTCAGAGGGGTTATGATATTAAAAAAGCTGAAGTTAAACGCTTTAAAAACTGTCCTCCCCTCTGTGCCTCATTACAGCTAACTTATCTCTCAGTTGTGAGCTTTACAGGGAGTTATGAGCGCCGTGCTGGAAGGGAGATGCATCCAAGACAATAACAGGATTTTTTTTTTTTTAGTTTATTTCAAGTCATATTTCATCATCGTTTAAAAAAAAAAAAATAATAATAATAATTCTTTCTTTTTGTCAGAGGAATTCTAACTTTACATTTGAGTTTTTTTTTAAAATAAGAATTAAGGGCCTCATTTCTAAAACATACAACTGAACTTGAACGTTGCAAAGGGTTGAAAAAAAAAAAAGAAGAAGACGGTGAGCAAGTTTTTCACCTGGCGTAGAGAATTAAGCGACAAGAAACAAATCATTCCCTTGAAGTGGATGAATGGGACATGAACATGTTCTGTACTGTTTCACAAGTGGACAAACATGACCCTTGTATCTCTGTGCTGACAGAGTCGAGAACAGGAAAAAAAAAGGATCTATCATGCCCTTAATAACTCAAAGTTGTGACTCTCATTTTCGCTATATTACGTTCATATTAAATATTATTAATATAATATTACTACAAATAAAATTAATTATTGTAAAACATTTTTTTTGTCCAGTCACCATTTTTAAAAGCAGAACACAATACAGTATTTCAGAATTTTTGGATACCGTAAGGGTTGAACGGCCAACAGCCACAGTCTTCTCGGTTTTATTATTTTTTTAAATCCTAAGAGATGTTTTCTCAACACTATCTTGGAAAGCACCCAGCTGTAAAATGAATCAAATGTGAATAAAAACAAGATCTATAGCATTTGCGTTGGACTAGTTGCATGCATCTGAAAATCCAATCAGAGCAAAGACTCCAGTCGACTGAATTCAGACAGGATCTGGCATTTTGTGCATTTGTGTAGGTAGAAAGCTTTGTGTTTGGCAGCAGGAGTTCTGAGTGACAGATTCGAAAAACACTTAATAAATGAGTTATAGGCATACTGCATCATATATCTATATCATATATATATGTATATTGGATTAATACGGATTAACACTCGCAAAGAATGCTTAACTAGAACCAGTTTCGACGGAAATGGAATAGATGAATAGATAAATGTGTTAAACTAAATTACACAAAGAATAGGAACGCATTCAAATCTGAATTTTTTTTTTTGGTTGGTAAAAAGATATAGAGTGTTGTGAGTGAGCTGCCTTAGTGACGGGCCGGTCAAGGATGCAGTGGTTTAAATTAGGCTACTAGTGTTTAAATATGTGAGAAATATTAATTGTTTTTATGTTTTGGAAAATTTATTCTAAATGATGGGATGCAGGTGGAAATGAAGCAGCAACTACCTGAGTGGGAGTTTAAAAAATTAGTTCCACTCACATGTCTAGTAAAAATCCTATACTGTAGTTACAATCTTGAGTGATGTAGGTGAGGTTAATGAAGTGACCGAGGCAGGAATGTTAATTGTATCATAAACCATATCACAAGATTTATGTTAACTTACTTCATAGATAAGTTATTTTAACTTATTTAGTTTATCTGGGGGCCACAGTGGGAGGGTATTTTAAGTAATAATAATAATAATAATAATAATAATAATTGCTTAAGGCCATATTTCATTCAGTTTTATACATTTCGTACAGCTACATTGTCATTGACTTATACATATAGTAAAGACGGATATTATTTCAAGGATTTATTGCATAAATGATTCATTAGACAAAGATGATTAAAATTTCGATGATGCGAAAAAACCAGTGCTGTTGATTGATTTGAATCACTTGCATTTCTTTACATTCTGGAAAAGTGAGTTCATCAAGAGAAAAGAACTGATGAGAATGCAGTAAAGAGATGTACTGACTCCGTAATACTGTATGTAACGCGTATGGAATTATGTAATGCATGAAAAAGTGTTATCATAAAGAAACTCTCTGAGCTTTAGGATGTATTACAGAATTCTGAAATAAACCAGTTAAGCAGTTCATTAGTCCGCGTCATGCTGAACATTACTGTGGATCACAAACATTAAACAGACAACCTGACCAGAGACCTTTTTGTTGATGGGTTTCGCTGTGTGGCCGGTCTTACGCCAGACAACTTGGGTCTCGCACATGTGTCTGTGTGGGTGTGTGTTTAACTGATTTGTGCTCCCCCTTGTACTTGATTTTTTTGGGCCAAAACCGTTCCTTAAACACTTGGACTGCATTCTGCTTCATTTGGACATTGCTTTGGATAAATACACTTGCCAGATGAATAAATGCAAAGGTGAATATAACTATCCTGGTAAGTGCTGTAGTAGATGCCAGTGGGGTGAAATGAATACCCTAAAGAAAAAATAAACAAATCCTAGCAAGTGAAATTGACTTATATACACTACCGTTCAAAAGTTTTAGAACACTTTCTAACTCCATGATGGTTCCCTGATTTTTATTTCTTTCTACATTGTAAAGGCTGAAGGCGTCCAAAAAATGCATTAATCTCCTTTGAACAGTTGAT
>JAQMYJ010000005.1:3050157-3065888 GCA_030014305.1 Clarias laeviceps
AAATTTGCAAGTGTTCTAAAACTTTTGAACGGTAGTGTATATACAGTACAGTTGTAAAATAGTCAGTTTTAATTTAGAGACCATTGATTTCTAATTTAAAGCATTAATTTCACGAAAGAAACAAAATAATCTGTGAAAAGGAATAAGACAATTTAAAGCTCACCAAACAAACTATTCAGTTTGAAGAACATTGTTTGCGTAACAGTAAATCTCCCGAAAAAATAAATCTTAAATGAATGTTCGCATATTTAATATATTTTCACTCAATTCGATATCAAGACATCGTGAATAAAAAAACAAAGCAAGAGCATCTGGGCATTTGGCCGTATTACAATGAAATATGATCATATGTTTCAGAGCAAACATTGAAAACCGAAGATTCTACTTGTGATTTCATCTCCATAGTATAATTTAATCCTGGCCACTATTTTGTAAAAAGCTCCACAAGAACAGATTCACATCTGTGATAGATGCTCGAATATGTTCTGTTCTTTAAAGTCAGTTTAGCGTGTAAAATTTTCCATGACAAACCTCTGAATAATTCATTTTTTACTCAAATCTGACTCAAAACAATGTTACGGATTCCCAGCCTCGTGATTCCCAGGCCTTAAAAAAAAAAAAAAAGAAGCAAACGGACGATGTTTTCATCAATCTGTTTCACGTTGCTTTAAATGCAGGTCGCGCATTTGTTTAAGCACCCATTAGAGAAAGCTCACATCAGGGTCATAAAAAACTAACGTGTAAATTACTGATGAGCTCAGACGCCGGGACTCCGGCATACCTGTATAAGTGCATCACCAAAAGCCTTGTAAAGCTGTACGGAGAACAAAAGCAGACAGGCAAGTGTGTGTGTGTGTGTGTGTGTGTGTGCCAAGAGTGCATTCTCCTAGTCTTACAGATACCGAGTGCAACTCTTCTCGTTTCCCACCTCTCTTTTTAATTAGTGCACTTCAAAAAACACCCAAGCTGCAAATGCACACTGTGTGTGTGTGTGTGTGTGATAGAGAGAAAGATTGAGTACGTTCTTGTACATGTAGTATAACTTTTTACAGCCTGCTTTTAACAGTGTCTTCTCTTGTGTGACTTACTGACTCTTTCTACCAAAAGACAGAAGGCAGACAGCTCTGTTGGACCGAGTCTCTGCAAAAGAGTGAAAGACTGAAGGATGGAGAAGGTGTGTGTGAGCGCGAGAGAGAGAAAGAGAGACAGAGAGAGAGAGACAGAGAGAGAGAGAGAGAGAGAGAGAGAGAGAGGGGATAGAAGGCTGGCTGTGTACTCGATACACAATGAAAGACAGCTGGGATTTGGATCAGGGAGGCTTTTTGACACAGAGAATGTGTTCTGGGTCAGTGCTAAGGCATTTTGCTGTGGAGTGATAGCAGTGGGTATCAGCTGAGTGATATGGCACACTGTGGGAAACGCCGGCGAGATTGCCAGCCTCCCAGAGCCTTCTATTACAACAGGATAAAGCACGACGTTTTTTTTTTTTTTTTTTTTTCCCTCGAGAAGTGTATCATTGCAAAATCTTTTTTTTTTTCTGCCACATTTGTTATTTGTTAGGCCTCATTACATTTTATGAAACATGACAAGATATAGGAAGCCAGGGGTTCACTACAGCAACCTGACCTTACACAGGAGTGTGCAGGAATTATAAGGGAAAATTGTGATGGATGCCTGGATGGATGTGAGAAAAGCTATGGCTGATAACTTTTAATGATTTATTCTTCTGGGTCTGTGTAAATATTTTAGTAATGCGAGGATATTTCATCGAACTTTTCATACAAGCGTACTTGTGGGAAGTCTTGCACATTTTCAGACATTGCTTTTCGTCAGGTCTTAGCCTTTTCTTAGTGAGAAAGTGAAGAAAAAGAAGCAAAGACAAAGAGGATTCAAGAAACTGTTTTTGGGGTGACATGAAAAATTTACCCCAAATGCTCAAACCGCTCTCAGACACTACAATACAAATACTTTGTGCACAATAAGCATGCACGTTTCCTTGATCTAAAGTACTTTTATTTTTTTTATCTCCTCTCCTCTTGATGCTCTGACCCGATTTTTGAGTAATAATGGACTTCAATGGGTTTCAGGGTCACCAGCAGCAGACATGAGATCGGGGAATCAAACAGACAGTTATGGAGATGTTAGAAATTAATACAATGGCTGTAAAAGCAGAAAAACTTTACACACTTTTGCCAAAACTGCACAAATCTCATGCAGAATGTGTTCATCCATTCCAAACCGTGTTCTTTCTTCTCAAAACTGATTTTTCCATCAAAATGATTTACACAGGCGTCACATGAATAGGATTTATTGAGGACTGATTTCACCGATAAAATTGAAAACACAAGAATCAAAAGACTGTACTGTATGTTTCAATGTAAAAAATTGTGTAAAAACAGTTGTTTATTTATTTTTAAGGTTTTGGTGTGTTAGCAACTTGCACCTCCAGGTTTGATTCCCAGCCATGTTGGAGTTTGCATGTTCTCCCCCTGCTTGCTGGGTTTCCTGCGGTTTTCCAGTTTCCTCCCACCGTCCAGAGACATACAGATTAGACTAACTGATGTTCCCAAATTGCCCATAGTGTGTGAATGAGTGTGGCACCTCATCCAGGGTGTATCCCGCCTTATGTCCTAAGTCTTCTGAGATAGGCTCCAGCCCCGCTCCCCCCCTCCCCCCGGGTCCCTGTATGCAGGGTTAAGCGGTACAGAAGATGAGTGAGAGTTTCTGCATTCTTTTCTTTTTCAAGTGGTCTTACAGCACTCCACATCAATGATAGCTACCAACCAGGGAGAGCGTAGTCAAATGTATGCTTCCACCGAGGCACATGGAGCCGCTGACTGCATCTTTTCGACCTGTTGGGGTTCGTTGTACCCCATTTGGAGGAAAACGCTATCCGCCCTTTCTGCTTGCATGACCTCATAATTTGCTCGTGATTGGATAGCCATATAAGGGTGCAAATTTACAGTCGATATTAAGGATGTTGCCATGATACAATACAGTACTTTGTCTTATATACAAAAGCAACAATTCAATTCCTACCTCTGATCCCAATCAGGCCAGACAACTTCATGCACATGAAGAAGAAGAAATATTTTTCCTGGCCTACAGTGGGGGAAAAAAAAAACAGTGAATGACAGATCCAGACCTGGAAGGCTTCTGCTCCAATATCACCACATTGCTCTTCCATTACCTGGAGTAGGATCATAGGCTCATTGTTATTGACCAAGTCTATGCTCAAAGACTTTCCAGTGCCACTCTGAAAAAAGAAAAAAATTCTATGCTATTGATAATGGGGAATGTGGTGCCAAATAACGGACTGAAAAGCATGGGTGGATACCGAACCCGTTGTGGACCTGAGCATTGTGGTCGAAACCTACACTCTCCCAACCGACACTGGTCTAGGCTCTGTACTTTTGGGGGACGGGGGTTGTGTGGGGGGGGGTTAAGGAAATATAAGCAAATGGGCTATAATATCGAGACCATATCTGAAACCACCTTGAGTTATGGCCGCACACATGAGCCTATTTCTCCCATCCAGGCCGGGGAAATCAATGCAGTGGCCAAAAGATGTTATTTTCTCTCTGCCTGGTCTTGAGTTTGAATCATACCTCATCAATGAAGATATGCTTGTATGGGGAAGCAATTAAATCACATCAAGGACACTCTGAGAGTGAAAACGTACAGGAACACTGATGAACTGCATAGTGAACATACAGTATACAGAGTACTGCGAGAATGCACTGAATCACTCATCGATAGCGCAGCTTCTTTACTCAGTCAGGGTTCATCTCAAATGGGACATGAAAGAGTTGCTTCATTTGTTTTGGCATAGGACACGATCAGTGGTGAAAAGGCTGACCCAGTTATTTTTGTGGCCTTGGGTGTGTTCTGTAGGATGACTGATATTTGAAGTTCCTGCACATGTTATAGGCTAGACATTAATGTACAGTAAGACACTAAAAAATATTACTATATACTGTGCATTGCAGTAATATACTGTAATCACTGATATTTATACTCTATAATAAAACTGTAAAGTTGGCGTCTCTGTATTTACGAAAAAAAGTAATTTGGGGGAACATACAATAAGATGAGTAATAGAACACATCAAGATGGTTTTTGGAATTTTTGTCTGTCTGTCTGTTTGTTTGTGCGCACATGACCGAAAAATCTACTGAACGAATTTTAATGGGGTTTTTATAGGTGTATTTGTCCGAGCTTGAGGTAACATATAGGCCTTGTTTCATTGCAATCGGCCCACGGGAAGAGAAGATATGCTACTTTGAAATTTCAATAAAAACATCGACCTTGAAACAAGGTCATTCGTACTGTACATCTCAAAATTCAACAGATGGTGTTGTACATCATTTAATACGGGCTTATAAGTGTGTAATTGAAATCTACTTAATGAACACAATCTCACACCTTCATTCCGTCCACTTCACTGTAACACGTAAAAATTTAGTACAGATGGCACTGTGCATTTTTTAAAATGTGCTCATGAGTGTGCAATTAAATTCCACGCAAACGAATTCACAGGCACATCTAGTGATACGTTACTGTAGACAATGACAATGAAAACTCATCTCACTGAAGTGGATCAGATCAGATTTGCCTCTGTTCAGACTGGCAGCCCAAATCTGCATGAGGTACTGCGTAACGATGGCAGAGGCTTGCATGCAGAGAGATATTTCCTCATATATCGCCCTGTTCCTAGACATTGCCTTCAGCTTTATGTGTATCCACCCCAAACTGTTAGAACACATTTCAGTTTATCCTCTGTCCAGGAACTATTGTTCTCCATTTCCACACTGTGGTTCAGCCAGATGCTCTTCTGAAATAATGGGTAACTTAGACGCACTTTCACATATTTTTCAAAAGCAGAAAAACTCCTGAAACATAGCAAGTTAACTTTCTTAAAAAAAATAATAATAAAAAAAAGATTTCCATCCCATTCTTCCTGCTCGTTTTTCAACAAGGGATCCATGTGCCATGCCACATGATTGTGTGGAATTGTTGGACCGCGTCGGGCTGCGAGTGACAAAATGGACTTTGAAATCCGATTCGAGTGGGTAGAGCATCCAGAGATACATCTTTATGAATCCAATTTGAATCTGATTTCAAACCATCTCTGCATGTGGTTCAGTTTGGATTTGCAAAAATCCAATCCTCTGGATGCAAAAAAAATTGGGTTTGAAATGATTCAATAGTTTTTTTTTTGTCTTTAGACTACATGAAAGCAATCTGATTCCAATCTGGAGATGCCAAAAATATCGGGTTTGGACTGACACAGTGAATCTCCGCCCAGCTCCAGACATGGTCACCGGTTGATTACGTTTTTTCAAAATATTAGCTGATCTCTCTGTTTCTTGTCCACCTTATACATGTGCACACACACACACACACACACACACACACAGCTCCTTCGCTTACTCTATTGTTCTCCATCACAGTGGAGGTCACCTGAGGTCTCTTTTGTGCTTTGACAGATAATTGAAACGTTCTGAACAAGCAAAGCTTGATAATGAAAATTGTCTTAAATGATGGGATTTTGTGCGTAGGCGTGTGGAAAAAGTGATTTCAAATTACTCCTTGATTGAAACAAAGGAATTGTGCTTAGGGTTTTGTTGTTAGCACATGAGTTTATTCAAGGTTTCGCCATTATGTGCATAGTTCCAGGTTTACTGTGTTAACATTAGAGAAAAACCGCAAGACTGTAAGTTTATTTAAATTCTTTTGCGTGTTAATGTGAATAAACTATCAAAATTAATTTATGTTTGCAAAAGTGACAGATACATTCCTCACGTTGATTTGCTCAAACCCTACTAAGATTGGGCACATGGTCAAGTCTTTTCCGAAAGGCAAAGCTCCAGTTTCAGATTAGTTCTGTCTAAGACGGAGTCCAATAGAAACTTACCGCAGAACTTATTTAATCATTGATCAGAGCTCATCACTATTCGTGGACATCATGACTTATGACTTGTTGATTGTTTGATATGATTTGTTGATTGATCAGTCTTTACTATAGGATTCATGCATAGGCTAAAAGTCCATTCACGTATTTAAGGTATCATTTTTCTTCCGTACTTGGTCCCCTGGCGATGCTCACGCCCCATCATACGAGAGCTGCCAGCTGGAGAGGGTAAGGTCCAGCAAATACTTCCTTCAAAACACTAATTCCTGCCATAATAGAGATTAAAAAAAGTCCTCTGCTGTCTCTTTCTATTAGTAAACTTTAGAGGCTTTGTGTGTTGCTTCATATTTTCCCAAATCCCCTTCTCTCAGATGGCCTGACTCCTTCCTGTTTTCTGGGTGGCCTCATCATTATCAAGATCTCTATTGTTTCCTAACTAAACTAATATGACTTGAGTGTAACATTGTGTGGTGTTTAATTAGCACAATATGGACGTCTGCTGCTCTGTCCTCCTGTGCCCCAGAAACTAGAACTGAAAACTTAAACTTAAGTCAGATGTAGAGGTGATGAAGTATGAATGAAAGTACAATCAATCAAAGTATGTATAGGAAAGACACACACACACACACCAATTTATATGTGTCTACTCAGTTGCAAATTTGACTGCAGATCTTTTCAAATAAAGAAAACTGCTATAGCCATCCATCCAACTAGGAATCGTGGAGGCCAATGGTGACCATTGTATTTATTCCCTTTTGTACAACCATAGTAGGACCTCCTGTAAACATTCACACTCATATATGTGCAATTTGGGAACACCAATCAGCCTGATCTGCATGTTTATGGACTGTGGGAGGAAATCTGAGTACCCGGAGGAAACCCACCAAGCACAAGGAGAACATGCAAACTCCTTGCACAGGTGGGAATCGGACCCTGGAGGACCCTGGAGGACCCTGGAGGTACAAGACCACAGTGCTACCCATTAAGTCACCATGCCACCATATAGCCAAAAGTATTGGCTCGCCTTCACATGCATATGAACTTGAGTAACATCCAATTCTTAATCCATAGGGTTTAATTTGATGTTGGCCCTTTGCAGCTGTAACAGCTTCTACTCTTCTGTGAAGGCTTTCCACAAGGTTTAGGAGTGTGTTTATGGGAATTTCTGACCATTCTTCCAGAAGCGCATTTGTGAGGTCAGACCAGTACTGATGTTGGACGAGAAGGCCTGGCTCGCAGTCTCCACTCTAATTCATCCCAAAGGTGTTCTATCGGGTTCGCAGAGATCAAAGGGCGGCATTCCGGTCTCGCCTTTAAAGCCACTGGGGGCGCGCACATCGCCCTGCTCGCATGCCATTCCTTTACAGCTCCACCGCACGACCCTTTGCATTCTTCCCGGACCTCGCACTAAACTCCGTGCCTTGCTTCTGGAGTTTATCCAGAGATCCATTAACATTAATTATCGCCAGCCGGCCCGACCTGGTGGTCCCGCTCCTTCGTACACCTGCAGAAGGGGGTGGGAGAGGGGTTGCCTACAGTACATACTGTAGGGAGCCTACGGAGTGAGCGAGGAGCGACAACCGATTGAGGCGCACGTCCATCACAGGTGCACACCGTGACACACTCAGACAGATTACAGTTCACCTCCATTACAGGGTGGACTGCAATCATCTAGTAGTTCCTTACTAGTGGACTGCAGAGGGAGTTCATGTATGAATGTAAGTATCGATTCCAAACCACAGGGAGCAAAATGTCTCAGTCCAAAGGGAAATGTGAAGACTGCAGGAAAGTCAACTGGTTCATTATTACTTCAATGGAAGTAAACAGGCAAAATTACTCATCAGTCATTGCACATTTTGTTTTTCACACTTGTATTTCCACAGTTACAGCAACAGGTATGCGAGGTGTTTACGTTACCAAGGCAACACAGGGTAGGACGTGATGTTTGCGTTGGTGGCACTGCAGGGTGTTCCAAATGGAGAAATTTTGTCAGAGAAGCCTGTTTAACCGAAATGAGTAGAGAATAGGGAGTAATGTTCATGTACAGTCCACTAGGAAATGCACAGTCCACGCAGCTTCACACTCTCTCACATTGACCCCCACCCGACTACTGATTGTGCACACCTGTCCTCAATCACACACACACACACACACACACACGTACTCTTGCTTCCACATTCCTGCCAGTTGGTTTGATATCTGTTATTGTTCTCATTATATTACCTTGTTTCTGTCTTTTTCACATCATATTTTCTTAGCCTTGATCCCGGCTTCATACTGATGATGATTCTGGTTTATTTTGTTTGTCTAGATTGATAAAATTGTGTCACCCTGCACAGTTTTTTCGTCCTCACCTGCATTCCTGCATGTCACACTATATTTTGGCTTTACCCATTTTATTTCAGTATATCAAGCTCTACTTTGACTTTTCAAGTCCATCAAAAGTATCGTTTTATATGGCAGTGATATTTCTTTATAGTTTGTTTTCCATCATATCTATCACTAGGTTTCCACAAACTCATAAATCTCAAGCAAAAGTATAGAGGTTTAACAGGATACCTGACATTTTAAGCATTTTAGATGCATTTAGGCAAATTTGTAGCCTGTGACTGAATTTACTTAATGATTTCCCAGCAGGAAATTACCATCATACTGAAGCTGAAAAAAAACAATCCATTCTTTCAATTTAAGTTTGTTGTGTTTAAGGTTGACGATGCTTACGTGTGTGTTTTTGATGTTTTAAAGCACTGCACTCCCTCCTTCAATATTAATGCGCGGTATAAATACGCTATAAACATTTTTACGTTTTGTTGGAAATGCCATCCAAGATGTGATCTTATTCAGCAGGAGTGAAATCCATAGTAATTTTATGATCATACAAGTCAATGCTGTGAGAGCCATTGAAATGGTTGGACTCGTGCAGATGGAACACAGTTTCTGGAAAGGATTTGTTTTGAAATCCTGCATTTTAGACTCAGTGTGTGGTCATAGCTTAATCTTATCATTGTGTATTTCGAAAAGAAAATACAAGAAAGATACTGTCTAACATTCTAAAGTAGTATGTGTTTTTGTAACTAATTTGTTACATTAAAAAAGGTTTTAGTTAGATTAGCATGTCTGTCTTAAAAAAATCCTTTTGATTTCATTGGTGTCGTGGAAGGAATTCTTTTTCATAGATTCAGGAATTTCTCAAATGTGTTCTTTTATTTACAATATATGGCAGAAGGTGTGTGGACGTCTCACCACATGCTCATATGTGCTTTTTGAAGATTTCATTTTATGGTTTAAATCAGCGGCCCCCAACCTTTTTCACGCCACAGACAGATTTCATGTAAAACAACATATACATAGAAACATGTACATAGAAACAGCTAAAAAAAAATTCCCTTGTTGTCAATATCAGTAGACTCATCTACCACAGTGTCAATGTCCTTTGCTATATCCTCAATTTGCCGAGTGACGGTGCAAGTCAAAAGACGAATCTTTTTAACTGCAGCCTCTCCTAGAAGTTCACGGCAAAGGTCCTTAGCGGCGGGCGGGATAAATTCCTCACCGATAATAAAAGCGGGCCAGGCAGAGCGATCTTGGTTACCTGTAGTGAAAAACCCATATTTTTAGTAGGACTCTTGATTTTGTCATTTAAATGCAGCTTCTTTTTCTTGGAAAGTCGTAGGTTCTTTTTTTCCTGTCTCCCCATTGGGCCTTTTGCCCTTTCCAAGTTAATTAACTAGTTTGTGGCCCAGTGGTTGGGGACCACTGGTTTAGATGGCTGCGGGGACTTGTCAATTAAGCATTATCACATGAGAGCGAATGCTGTTGTATTGAATATCAGCAATGTACAACTTTTATACAACAACTCAACAAACACCATTGATTACTAAGAGATCATAATATGTTTGTTTATTTAACCAGTTATTTTGCTCCGCCAGCACATATCCTTCTGCAACCGGTGGAACTAACTAACCGCGGCTGGCGACCCGACAGTTAGCGACAGACAGTTATTGTAATTAACAGGGGTGAAAGTACATAGTACATACATGCATTCTTACCAGAACTATGTAGCCAAAAGATTATAAACATGTAAGTGGTGGACGTTCTTGTTAATCTTGTAAGTTTCTCTTTATATTTCCAATTATTACACTTTAGAATATCAGCTAACTTCTGGGTTCTGGGGTTGAATCCCAAATAGCCTAAAATGGGAAGCTAGTGGTCTAAGTAGGCCGTACAATCCCTTGTTTCACACACCAAGTAGTGCCCTTGATCAAGGGTTTGAGGAGAGTGATTTGGAATTCAGCCTTGTGTTAGAATAAGCTAATTAGCTTTATAGCCATAAATAAAAGAATCCTGATGGTTCAGAGGTGATTTAGAAGCGACTACTAAGCAGACAGAATGATGTTTAAGATGAGATAACGTTATCAGATGCGTGTTGTTGCTGAAAGTGCTTCTGTGACTGGTTGTGAATGTGGCTTTTGGCAGGCAGCTGCTCTCTCCTCAGTACTGCCAATCGTACACACCTACTTTTCCCCATCCTGTGACCCACAGTTAGTGGAATTAATTGTCTGTAGAGCACCTGTGATGTGGAGTGATACATATAGTTAAATGTCCCATTCAGGTTCGGCAAAGCATGTTTCTTGGACCTCTGTTTTTGGAGAGATGCATGTCGGGGTGGGTGTGTGTGTGTGTGTGGGGGGGGGGGGGTTAAATATACTGATGGGTAGGGAGTGGAACAGGAAGTTTGTGTGGTCTGAAAAAAGGGCGGCAAATCAAACAAAGAAAAAGGGCGGGGCCGGGAACAGGAAGGTGGTGGTCTGAAAATAAATAGAGAGCAACATGGTGAAGGTGATGTGAAACAAAAGTAAACAATTCTGACAGAACATACAAAGACATCTTGTACAATTTTGTTCTGGAGACTTTTGCAGTTTGTAAAGGCTCCCCTGAGTATAATGGTTTGGTGTCCACAAATATTTGCCATATAGAGATATAGAGTACCCTGTATAGAGTACAGTAGAAACACGTTTTATATTCCAGTGACGATGTACTGCACTTGGGTTGTAACTAATGTGATTAAAACGTTTACTGAGACCTTGGATTTGGGCTTCTTTATTCCCCTCCGAGCCCCAGATTCTGCTACTTGACTTTGACTGTACATGTGGTTTGCATTACATTCACGTCCATGTTTAAATTTTAGGAAGTCCCTAGTGATTGACTTAGAACATGTATCACTATGTATACATACTGTGCTACTGTACAATGCTAACCAAACAGTACATTTTGATCCTATTATAGTTTTTCATCAGTTCTTGATGCATTTTTGTGTGTGATTTTAGATTTCATAACCTTTAGGATTGCTGTTATTCAGTACTGTTTTAATGTCTCTCACAAATTCCTCGTTCCAAAAAAAAAGTCCCTGGCCTTGTGAGTGCCCATTAGATGTTGCTTAGATTGCTGTGTGTCTGTGCTGTCATTGGTTTGTTATACTATTAAGTTTTCCTATCCTATACTTGGTAGATTCTTGATTAGTTTTTGGATTTACACCCCGTTATTTCTTTGTCTCTATACAGTACGTTATGATATTGTTAGCTAAGTTCTATGGTTTGTCCTGGTTGTTCTGCCTCTTGTGCGTTTTGTTTTCTGATCATGGAATATCCTTGCATAATGTTGCCTGCCTGTATTCTGACCCCTGCCATGGACTTTGACATAGATTTTTAGATTTGCTTTAATAAAGCTAACACCAAGCGTAAAGTTTCCTGATATTGTCATGGAATAGCCCAGACAATTTGACAATTTTCATATTTGCGTTAAGGTTTTGAGTGTATGGGCCTCTGTGGCCATAAAACAACCCCCTCATTGCGCTTCCTGATTCCTTATATGGTAACACTTCCTACAGCCCGTATCCAGACGAATATACTCACAAATAGCTCATGTCTGCTGGAACCTTTTTGTCTAACCGGAAAATGCTAATGTGTTTCCTATCGTCTGTCTGTCTCACGGACGCTGTATGACTTCCATTACTGTATTGGCCTGCCCTTAACACGACACTTTATTTATATTAGTTGAAAATAA
The DNA here is from genome assembly GCA_030014305.1 of Clarias laeviceps. Classification (NCBI taxonomy): domain Eukaryota; kingdom Metazoa; phylum Chordata; class Actinopteri; order Siluriformes; family Clariidae; genus Clarias; species Clarias laeviceps. Next base: position 3,062,135 of record JAQMYJ010000005.1, read on the forward strand.
CTTCTATAGGGATGAAAGATTTGCCATAAACTTTATTTATTAAGTGGAACTGGCAGGTACACCATGGTACTGCTACTGAATACATCATTATCATGGAATAAAAATATTATTTATTACACAAATAATACAATTTCTCCAACAGCAAAATTGAGTTTGGGAATCTGAACAAGATGTTTCCATCCCTGAACTTTGTAACAGTCAGAGGTAAAGATGTATGTTTTTACAACATGTAAAGAACTTTCAGAATCTTAGTAAGGTGACAAGATGGATTAGTCCATTAGGAGTGAAAGAGAGGAGGGTGAAAGAATGACCTGCGTAAAAATTATTGAACTATCAGGAATGTCAAGTAATAAATATAGAAGACTATTATTGGGAAATGTTAAAAGAGGAATAATTAATCCATGACACTGTTGTTGATTACGATTCTATAACAGCTGCTTCGTTGTGTTTTAAATTCATTAATCTAACAAATACAAGTGCCGTTCAAGTCAAACTGGGACTTATTATGAAATCTCTTGTTAATGAAGGCGTAAAACCGATTGAGATTTAGCACAAATACAGTGATGAGACTTTTAGCCTCATTAAAATATTGAAATGCTGCAAAAGTTTTAAAAGCCAATGATGATCCAAGATAAAGTGACTTGGAGCCATTCAGCGAATGGAACACCTGATCCATGAAAATCAAAGAATAACTTCAAAGAATAATATCGAAGCTGAGACTCGAAGCCGCAGTAAAATATTTGAATGGTGCAAACATTTTAAAGAAGGCCGCACGTCCTTGAATGACAATCCCGGCCGAGGTGGCTGGGAGCCCACTACAGTCGTTCACATGAACATTCAGACAACTGGAACGTCTGCTCCTTAAAAAAAAAAATCGACAGATAACTTGACACCAACTTGCGGAAGAGACTCATCTGTCTGTGGGAACTGTACTGCACATGCGTTCATTTACCAACACCACTTGCACATTACAGGAAATCTGCTGGGAGTTATTGCCACCATTTCCACACGGAGTTCCTGGGAGGCCAGGGTTTCAGATGGAAAGCAATCCCCGGCGTACTGAGAAAACGTTCTACCTTGATGGTGTCCAAGCACTAGTAAAACACTGGGATAAGTGCATTAGTGTAGCAGGAGATTATATAGAGAAATAAAGAACAGCGAGTTAAAAGTTCTGGTTTGTCTTGAACGCCCTGTGTATAAATAAGTCAAATATCATCTTGTATAAGAATGGCATAAAGCACAGAATATGGAGAAAGGAAAGAATTTCCCATGATCTAAAGCCAACCGTCTAAATCTTAATCCGTGGGCATGTAGAGTACAGCTGACCGTGGAACTGGTAATCAGTTATTAGTGTTATCTGCAGAGCAGAAACTGTTACATTACGCCGATGTCTTGTGTTACTGTTTATCTTGGTTATCTAATATTATTTGTAGTTGTAAGGTAAATATAGAGTAATGAGTTTGTTTTATACGCTTAAAGATAGATTGTAGATTAAAGCAGGTTTTATTGTCTATTACGGGATTATTACGGGACTTGCTTCAATTCTTGTTTCTATAAGAAAGTTTGTGTCATGTTACATGAAGGTCCTTTAACAATAGACCTCAGATTAAAGAAAATGACTATCTTGTCGATCACCATGATTCAAGCTTGTGTAGAAGATGAGGTTGTTTCGTATAATAGAGATCATTTTGTGCCTACAGAAATGACTTTGGAGCCATTTATAGCTCATAGAACATTAGTGCTAACTGTTCAGGACATTCTTTTTGTGCTTCTGTCTATTTAGCCTTGTCATGACTGGAGACATACAAAGACATACAAAGACATACGCTCTTCTTCTGCAATATAGCAGTCTGCATGAACATTTTGCGTGCTTTCTTATGTATTTGAAGCTGACTTATGAGTTCTTATGAATCTTCCTCTTGGAGTTCTCCCACTGGCGACTTTTAAACTAGCGCCGTGGCATTTGAGAACTCTTTTACAACGTGTGATTTCGTCTGTAGGGCTGGAGAAAAAAAAATGCAGCGTGAAATCCAGCTTAAGAGTTCAAATGGCTCCATCTCTTTTTCAGTAAGGCAAGGGCATAATGTTTAGTATGAACTGCGAATGATTCAGCAAGTACAGTGAAGCTAATAGAAGAGGTATGTAGTTACAAGAGTGACGAATGTAAACCCAGACCCACCGAGAGCTTAAGCGATTTGCTTTTTTTTCATTCGGAGTTGTGCACTATCGCCGAAGAGCCATGTCAGGTCAGCTGTTTTTAATCAAGCCGCGTGTCTTAGTGTAACTCAAGCCTCGAGTCGGAGTTAAACTCCTGCTGATCGACTAGCCACCGGACAGGAAAAAAACAACAAAAGATGAATTTGGTGTTAAGCACAGCCCGTCGTGAGGATCTCTCACTCTTCACATGACATTAGGGATTTATTTAACTGGAGGATTAGATGCTGAAGTATGAACTGTTTGGATGTTTGAGGGGTCTGTGGGAGAAGAATAATTTGTGGTCATTACTCCCAGAACAACAGGCCTAACTGTGTCTAATTCGGAGCAAAGGGAAGCACCATTATTGTTGTCTGCTTGCTGATTTACAGCCTCTGTTCTGCTGAGTTCTGCTCATCTGGGAGAAATTTCATGAATGTTCGGTTTGTGTGAAACATATGACGCGGCATCTGTAGTTATCTACATGGTCTGAATAGATCCATCTGACTGCCTATTAATTCTGCTCTTTTATTTGGATAATGTTCAGTACGTCACTAGTAATAGCACTTTCAGCAGTTTGGATTCAGCTTTTCCAGACACATGATTCATCTAAATGGTAGCAGCACAGATGGGATCAGGGTGTTCGAGTTTTTGTCTCATAGTGAAACTCTTTATAGTTCTGGTATATACAGTATGTTTGAGATTCATCTAATGGTGTCAAATATCTTGTGTGTGTGTGTGTGTGTGTAGTGGTTGATTGGGGATAGAGACAGTCTCTGTGCAGTTAGCTGCTCGAAGACTCCAGCTAAACCGGTGTGTGGATCAGATGGACGCAGTTACGATACAATCTGTGACCTGCAGAGGGCAAAATGCAAGGATGGATCGCTGACATTAGTCTACAGGGGCCGGTGCAAAGGTCAGTATATAAGGGGTAACTTACTTCTTCATTCAGCTTTTTCGATATGTGTAAAGGTTTCAGGTAACATTTTTAAAAGAAAAGAGAAAAGTAAAAAGAGAAAAAGAAAAAAAGAGAATATCTTTGTTGTATATGTTTGTCTTTGTTTCATTAGTAATTTTGTGTTCAATTAATAAACCCACGTTGTCTCCGAAAGGGAAAAGCCTCGCATAAGTGTGCGAACAATCACTCCCACAGCTCACACACACAACCTTCCCTCCGTCGCCCTGAATCAGGGCTCTGTAGAAAAAAAAAAACAGCCGCACTGGCACCTCCACATCATAACAATTTTACTCAATTGTTTTGTTAATTATGAAGCATAGAGACGTTTTATAAAGTACAAATTGTAGGATGAACAGGTTTCAGGTTTTCAGGTTGAAGCCCACGTACATGTCTGTCTGTCTTTCCGTAAAGCAGAATCTCTGTCTAATGTATTACAAAGAATAATACAAAGAAATCACATTCTGTAAGGTTGAGTATTTACGCCTTGTTTACACTAAGTTGTCCTTCTTTCATCATCAGACAAAATCACTCCCTGTTCGGTAATCGGAGAGAGAATCACAGATGAGAAATGGAAAAAGTCGATCAGATAAAGATGAAGTTTTG
>JAQMYJ010000005.1:3080041-3090170 GCA_030014305.1 Clarias laeviceps
GGGAACAGACACAGTCTCAATATGATGAACCCTGAGTGACGACTCTATGCAGCTAGCAGACGGTTGGTTTAGCCTGTTTGTCTGGTCCCTGGCCTGGGCTCTGGATTGTCACCGAAATCCCAATGGAGAGAGCTTGTTCACAAGTGAGAAAAAAAAATCACTCCAATTCAAGAACTGAAAGCTCTTTTTTAACAAAACTGATAGACAGGCAATATTAAGAGGATCCAGAGGCAGGACTCCAACATGGCCAACACACTTAGTTTTTCATCATGTATTATAACACAGAGTTGTTGCACATCATCAAGAAAAGAAATATCACAGTTGAGGAAAGCATTAAGCATGCAGCTTCAATTATATCTGACGTATCCAGGGGCCCTGATGGGTGTCTTCTGTGGCAAGCAGGCAAAACTCCTCTTACTGGAGCAAGCAGAAGAGTTTCTTCACTCTGTTTTAAATACCAGTGGGAGAAAGAAAAACTGTGCACCCAACGCCACTGGATTTTAGGGCACCTGCTTAGGTTCAACCTTTGGCTACCAGACTCCAGCATCTGATCAAAACACCACTATAGAGGATTGGGTTGAATTTGGTCACTTGTGTTGGACCTGTTCAGGCCTCTCAGTTACAATTCTAAATATCAGTTAGTTATGACTCTGAGATTCCTTATATGCAGCTATGCTATTATATAAATTAATTTGTTGGCATAAATTAGCTTGCTGTCGTAGATCGATTTATGTTCTAAGAAACCAAGGTTTTCGGTGCCCTGTGGACTGCAATTATGTACCTACTTTGTGTTGTTCATGTGCTTTTTGATTAGATGATTACACCAGTGGTACTGTATATGCAACATGAATAGGTAGGCAGTTCAATGTTTTGTTAGCAAAAGAATACAATTAACCGACATCTTTAAACTTTAATCAATTTAACTAAATTCATCAAATCTGATCATTTTGATTCATACATATTTTCTCACACATTTCCATAATTTTCTTTTGATTCTGTAAAGCTTCTTTGTGACAACAATTATTGTTAAAATTTGCTATACAATTAAAATTTTATTGAATTCAACTAAACACCATATATACAGTATCCTGGATTTTTTGCATGAGAGTCTCATCTGAGATCGGACAGCAAATATCATTTTCAGATAAAGCATTATAAATTGTTTCTCCAAAAAGCGTAGTCTCATACTGTGTATTGGAAGAACATCATACCCCATATCCATCATTTCTATAAGGATAATAAAGAAAGAAAAAAAGCGGGGGATGGGAGGGGGGGGGCATGAACTTATTCATTTTAAATGTACTGTATAAATAGGGCATGTGCTGCACCATGGCTATGAAACAAAATGCATAGAGTTTCCATTCCTTATTGTATCATTGTAATTCCAATGTTACTGGAACTTAGTTGCATGTTCTGGAATAGCAGTAAAATCTGAAAATTTTGGGAAAGTACAGTGTATCATCAGTATTGCCAGAAAACCTTTAGGGGAAAAAAGTCTATTTTTATTATGTGGTGACAGATCATTTACTTTCATACCTACTCAGAAGGGGGTAGAATTCACTGGCCTAATGTCTGCGGAAAATACATTTTTTTTCTTGGGCTTTGTCCCATTTATCCTGGGGGGGTCACCACATTTGATCATTTGATCCACATAGTTTTGGCACAGGTTTTACACCAGATGCTCATCTTGTCACAACGTCCCCACTTCCTCACCGGGATGTTGACTGGCACTGCATGCAGTGGGTGGGTTATATGGGCCATAGAATTAAGTGTCTTGCACAAGGTCTCATCAGTGGTGACCCGGTGGTGATGGGGCTCGAACCCCTGACCCTCTGTTCATCAGACCAAAGCCTCAATCTTTTATTAAGGTGGAAATATGATTAGAAATGGCTTTTATTTTATTAGGATTAGTATCATTAGAACAAACCATAGATACTGTATGATGAGCCCAAATCAGTCACGTTAATGACAGGGACAAGGGGACAGGGGTAATGACAGGGACTGCCTTGATTCTGAAAGGCATAACCAGTGACTATTGAAATGAACTTTGTAAATTACCCTGTATGCTTTATCTTTTTATTTTTCCCATTTCATTAAAATAAGTTAAAAAAAAAATTTTTTTTTAATGATTTCTTTAAGCATGTTCTTTGTCAGTATTATCATTAGCAAAGCATGTGAACCTTTTGCCCCAAAATCGTGATCTATGAACCTCTACCTTGTATAGACAGATGGATTTCCAAGCATTTCATATTAAAGTATATATAAAGTATTTTTTTGCCAGTGCATTCAAGTGACGCCGGTTACACAATGTCTTGTTTTAGATTCAGTGTAAAACATTTCCAGGAGTGGGAAACCTAACTCCGCTTGAACTATGGCGCCTGTCTTTTCCTTTCACATGGCTCTCCTCAGAGTAATTTGTTTAGTACATCTTTTCTGCAGTTTCCTTCAGATGAATACGGCCGCCTCTGGGCATGCCTAGTCAGCACCACGAGGCCGGGGGAGTTTCACGCCTTGGCAGGGAAAGCGCGTAAGAGTGGATTGGATTATCGTCTGGGAGATTCATGATTAAGAGCAGAAGTGCATAGACATTATTGATGCATGTGTGTGTGTAAAGTATTTGCATGGGTTATTCCAGTAGCACGTTAAAACTGTTTTGAGACATGGCTGTGGGATAACTGTGTTTTTTCGCACATCACTTACAGATGGTAAAGAGAAGGAAAAAAACGTTGTTTATCCTCTCGTCTGCTATGAAACACTTTGTGGCATTTTGTGGTACAGCAAACACTCTGTGAGTGTAGGATAAAAACTGATTCGTGTTGACAGCTGTTTGGGATCCTTTCAAGGATCCTCCTGTTCCTGATTAGCATTTGATGTTTTGAGAAGATGAGTAAACCATCGGTCCTCTCTCTGGCAATGTGGTGGTAGTTTTGGGGCAGTTGACAGAGGCTGTTGAGCTGGCTTAAACATCTAGCTTTTTTAAACTTGACAGCCCAGGGCCATGTTGCGGTTCACAAGAGAGACAGTAATGTTGGAACTGATATTCCATCTACATGAAGCACTTATCAAGCCATGAGATGTGTACTTAGAGAGGTCCAGTTTTGAATTGCAAATAATGTGCAATGTATTTTTGCATTGTGCTCTTACTGTATTACAGTACAAATTAGGAATGACAATGTATTTTGTATAAATACATTGTCATTTAAAAGCCTCTACACATTGTGGATCTTTAAAAATGTAATTAAACACTATATTTTGTCATTTTTGCAAGTTTCAATAAATAATAATTCTGTCTTTTTATGAGGGGCAATCACATTAAACCGAGGCCTGTGATGGAATTTCCTGTAAATGAATACAAAAAACATATTGACAATTAAAGAAGACTTCAAGCGCAGTACATTGAAGAGACTCTTAGCCGCAGTAAAACATTGAATGGTGTAAACAATTTAAAGAAGGCCGTATGTGAGAAACTTGTGGAACGCCTGATCCTTGAAAACTGATTAACAACTTGTGGCCATCTTGCGGAAGAGACACATCTGTCTGTGGGAAATGTACACACCAGGAACTCATTATTGTGAGTTATTGCCACACAGTCCTGACCTCGCTCCTTGCTTGATTTCCACGTGTTATAGGAGTTCCTGGGGGGCCAGAGCCTCAGACGTGAAGCAGGCAGTCGGTTCATGGCTCCATCATACTGAGAAAACTTTCTACATTGATGGTGGACAAAAGCAAATGATTGAGTTCAGAAATCTGTATTGTAGTTTATTTGCAGCTTTCCTTAATTATTGTAGAATTGACATAAGTAGAAGACATAAATTACCACATATGCAAACAAGAGGATCAAAAAGGATCCAAAGGGCAAAACCCAGAAAAGAGACAAAGACCAAGAAGACAGTGTGACAGAGTGACAGAAAGATGACTTTGTAACATAGTGAACTTGGTATATTTTGGGTGACTTAAGCCCGATTCATACAGCTGGTTCAGTGCACTGTTGCTGTATCTTGGTGTTCTGTATGAAAGGAAGCATGGGTCACTGTTGACTCACTTTTAGGAGTAGCGGTAGTGACAGAGGCGCCGATAATGCCACCCCATTGTGGAACAGGGGTCTGACATTATGAGGAGGTCTCAACAACCGTAAAATGTTACCTTCTAACCCGCATATACCTTTGATTAGATCAGACCACAGGTATCTTTTTATTGAGTAGATCAGATATACCCCCTGCTCTCAGTTAGTGTCAATGAACAGAATGATCTGTTTCAGAATACATTTGGCAGCACTGGGCTGATTCTAGTCTAGTAAGATGTGAAAATAACCCTTATTTCTGACTAATCTCGACTTTTGCGTTGTGAATGCTTGCAAGAATCTATGATTGGTTAGGTCACCAAAGCTCTGAAATATGAGCCAATCCAAGAGCGCAAAGGCATGACTAAAAGGCAGCTCTTGCAGTTAAGTGCCTGTTCAGTGAAAAATGTCACTAAATTGGGGAGACAATGAGTTCTGAGAAGAGTGCTGCATATCTTGAATGTGCACGGATAGCACCTTAACACTTAGTTCATCCATCCTTGTTGTTTTAAATGGTATGTGCTGTATTTCTGACACCATGCCAACAAGCTTGTGGTAAATGCTATTCCTCTCTATAGCGGAAAGGTATGTGCCGTTTAAAAGCAAACCAAGAGGTGGCTTTGCGCAGAATTTGTGGATTCTGTTTTAAAATTTTCGCTTTTACGGTGAAATTTCTGTGTGAAAAGGGCTGTAGTTTCTAATGGCAATGCTTAATACTGTACAGTCATGTTTCAAAGTATTTTTCAAAACACCATTTTTAATTCTACTGTATGTGTTTCTGTCTAAAACCAATAAAAATCATCTGATTATAACAGGTCTTAGTATTAGGCAAATGCAACCTCAGATGAATAACAACATATATCTGTAACTTTTTTCTCAGTGCCAATATTTTACAAAAATAAAAGCAAAAAGTGGGAAAAAAAACATGCGGGCAATACTAAGTGCCCCCATGATTCAATAGCTTGTAGATCCACCGTTAACAGCAATACCTGGAAGTAATCATTTCCTGTATGACTTTAACAGTCTCTCACATCATTGTGGGGGAATTTTGACCTATTCTTCTTTAGTTCATCGCTTTAGTTCAAAGAGGTTTTTGATAACTCCATCACTTATGCACAGCTCCCTTAAGGTCCCACCACAGAATTACAGTTGCTTTGAGGTCTGGACTACCATTCTAAAACTTTCTTATCTTTTTTATTTCAGCCATTCTGATGTATATTTATTAGTGTGCCTCAGATCATTTTCCCGTTGCTTATTCCCAATTTCGACCTGGCTTTAGCTGTCAGACCGATGGCCTCATATTTGCCTCTAGAATACTAGTGTACAGATGAATTCATGGTTGACTCAATTACTGCAAGGTGCCCAGGTGCTATGGCTGCAAAACATGCATAAATCATCACCCTTCCACCTCTGTACTTGGCAGTGGGTATGAGGTGTTTCTGCTGAAATGTTGTTTGGTTTTCTCCAAACATGGCTCTGGGCATTAAGGCCAAACAACTCCACATTGGTTTTAATATTTTTTTCACTGTGGAATGTTGAACTCCAAATTCTTTGGAAATGGTTTTATAACCCTTTCCAGATAGATTTGCAGCAACAACTGCTTTTCTAAGACCATTTCTTATGTCTTTCCATCTTGGCATTGTGTTAACGCACACCTGAATGCTCCAAATCAGCAAACTGCCAAAAGTTTGGTATTTATACTGTAGCTCTGCACATATGCTGACCATTTAATCAAGGGCTGATGATGAGCTGCACCTGGTTGCAACTTACCCTCTCAAATCCTGTGAAAGCATTATGGTGTACTTAGTATTACCTACATATGCTTTTCTCTTTGGCTTCTTTTTTTTGTTTTAAAAAATAATTGCACTCTTATTGAACAAGTTATATGTTGTTGTTTGTCTGAGGTTATATTTGCCTAATGCGAAGACCCGTTATGATCAGATGATTCCATAGTAAGCACTGGCTGTGAATTGACAGAAGCTGCTGATGCGACAGAACCCCCAAACCTAATGAGATTATTCTGGGAGCTGACCTCTTTTTAGGCCCACCTCTCGGATGGGGACTGGTGCCTTCAGGGTGACTAACATGACGTTTCTGGCAAAACATGGAACATGATCCTCAGGACTATAGCCCTCCCACTTGATCTTTATATGTCAAGAGTCAAAACTCCTTCTTGCTTGGGCTGGTTGCCTCTCAGTGATGAGGGGATCAAGAGGGATCTTGAGTCGTGAGGCATAAAAGGAAGGAGAAGACAACCATGCCAGTGTAGTTCATGTTTATAAGTGATCTAATTTATTCTTTTGAGACTTGTGTATGGGCCGATATGCTTTGGATTAAATTTTTACACCCTGGTCTGTTGTGAAAGTCCTGTGTGGACAGCCACACTCAGGTTCTGCTTGTATCTCCTCGCTACCTGTTTCAGGCTCTGGCGTGTTCTTTCCCACACCTGTTCACTTCATCAGAACCACTTATCAACAGCGGAGGAGGCTATGGGGCTTTTGTTCCACGGAAATGGCTGAATTGGTAGCAAAGGACTCATTTGAATACCATGAGCTGAGTGATGGAGTGGTGTAATGAGTTCTGGACATATTCTACCCACAGAAAGTTCTCTGAGCAGAAAGCTCTCAGAAATACACCCACTTTTTGGTTTGCTCACTCAACCTGCTTGTTAGATTAAGAGCAAAAACCAGATGCAAGGCTCATCGTAGTCTCAGTTTCTCCATGAAGCTCGACCAGACCTGGAACATAAACTATGTGACCTGATAACTGGATGCTAAAATAATTGAATACATGGTAAACCAAGAACTCAGCAATCTGGAATGATGTGGGCAGACCAGGTAGCTGGACTAAGTGCAGTGACTTGGAAAAATCAATCTTATATAACCGTAATATTGATATTACCTTGTGACTTTGGGAGATCAGTTATGAAATCATGGCTAAATGTAATCAAGGGCACTGTGGTGAAGGAGAGGCATGAGTTCTGGGGAAAAAACGTGTATCTTGCCTTGAGAAAATGCTATGTTGTTATGTTGTCATAGTATCCACTGGTAAGAGTTCCCTAGAAAATTATGATATTGATTAAAAATGAATACATTATTTTTTGTGACAACCTATCCAGGCAGTGCCCCACCTCATTCCTGAAATGTAATTAATGAATGGATGAATGAATTAATGAATTTTTGTGACAATAAAGCCCCAACTCCTACAGTATCTTGGGTGCATCTCCACTATAAAAGCCTGTGATGGTCAGGATATTTTTTAAGAGGAATCCATCCATATTCAGGATGGGTGATGTGGTCAAAGCCATTTTTTATCTTTGATATGGAAATACAGCATCTGGATTTTAGGTCAGTGGTTTAGCACTCGTCTCGTACAATGATCATACATGCAACTGAACCTCCCTATTAATGTTTTATAAAAGTTTCCAAATTCCCAGTCTGAATTATTGCAATTATTCTTTAAATGTTCTTGAAGTAGGATGTTCTCTGACTGCAGTTGTTTTTCTTGATTAATTTTTTGGAGCCTCATAACATAACTAAGGAAAGAAATGGTGCTCACATGGAATTTCTCTAGTTTCAAATAGAGTTGATTTGACCAAGAAGGTGGGACATACTTTTGTAGGCACTTGGGCAGACAGGACAGTGGCATTGTCCTGCTGCCAAGTGTTTGGATTATACCTCTTAGTTCCAGTGAAGGGAAACTCTAATTATACTGTACATTGAACAAATGTATCCTATACAAGTGTGTGTGTCTACGTTCGTGGCAACTGTTTGGAGAAGGAATACTGTGGTGTGATGGTCAGGTGTCCACATTGTTTTAGTTATATAATGTATAATTTGATATTTTAATCCTTAACTGAAGTTCTACTGTAGATCTTATGAGTTTCTAATGTTATAGAAAAACTCAGTATTTTTATTCACTAAAATAACAACTTGCACCAGCACTGACCCTTTGACATGTGGACTCTACACCTTGAACTCATTGTCACGTTCCTCAAACTGTTCTTGAACGATTTTTTGCAATCTGAATTATTCTACTGAAAGAAGCTACTGACATTTGGGAATAGAGCTACCACAAAGGAATATACTTGGTCTTCAACAGTGGTTGAAGTGGTAGGTGGTACATGTCACAAACAACACCCAGAGCATCACACTGCTTCTGCCAACTTATCTTCTTTCCATCGTGCATCCTGGTGCCATCTCTTCCTCAGTTAAGTGAGGAAACGTCAGCTGGCCATTACCCATGTGGTGTGGTAAAAGAAATAGATTGTAAAAGAAACCTTCTTCCCATGCTCCATGGTCCAATTCTGATGCCCACAGTAGGCACTTACAGTATGAGAGTGAGCAGAGGTCAGCATGGGCACTCTGTCCTGTCGGTGGCTACACTGCTCCATACACGGCATAGCCAATATAAACCGTTTTTTTTTTATAATTTGTGCTACAATAGCTCTTCTGTGGACTCACACCAGACTGGCAATACACATTAATGAGTCTTGGGCACCTCTAACCCTGTCACAGGTTCAACGGTTGTTGTTCCTTGAAAGACTTATTAATACACTGAGCACGGCATACCTGGAACACTCCACAAGATCTTTTCTTGGAGACTGTCTCACAATTTGGCCCATGTTAAAGTCACTAAGATCCTTGCACTTAAATATTTTTCCAGCCTCCAGAACATCAACTTCAAAAACCGAGGACTCCATTGCTGCCTAATATATATATATAACCCACTGAATAACAATCATTAGATAATTCAGTTTACTTGCTGTTTTAATGTTATAGCTGATTACAAGTGTATAACTTCTCTACATTTAGTTACAGCATTCTTTCCATGTAATTCATGTGATATTTATTTTCTCTCCCTACTGTAACAAACTACAGTAGATCAACATGCTGTGTCTCTTGCTCTGACACCTCTAGTACCGGAGGTCATTCTGGTATCAGAGGCAAGTGTGCACAGATCTTAAAATATTTGATAGATGCACTTGAAGTGTAAGTGTGCAAGGAAATAATTTGCACCAGATTGGGATGAATATGTCCGTGTTATGTCTCATGATGAACTCGTGGTTACCTCTGAGTTCTCGGTTACCTTTCAGATTAGAGAAACATGCCGGTAGGTGTGCGAGTTTGTGAGTGTGTGTACAGTACATGTTGTCCTTTGATGAACTGGTGTCCGACTGGTCTGGTGCCGATGGTTCGCGGCGTAGCCTCCAGATACATAACAATCGTAACCCAAGATGAAGTGGCAACTGAAGAAGAGTAAATCAGTGAAGCAATAGAAATAAATAGTGAACATTTATAGAATAGTTATATATGTTATGAGCATTTTAGAGCTGTCAGATGAGTCCCATGAGTCTTTTGTTTTCTTCAGAAATTTCTTGTCCTTGTTTTCTCTCTCTCTCTCTCTTTGGGTGTGTGTATGTGTGTGTGTGTGTGTGTGTGTATATAAGGAGGAGAAAAAAACTGTTTACTTGGGAATCGCAGCTGCCTGGCGCCTGTATACCCCCACTATAGTAAACAGTGCTAAATAATTTCATTATGAACAGCCTTGGATAGGACAGAGAGCGACTCATGGCAGCTCAGAGCTCTTAATCACGAAGACTTGACTCGCACTCATGCTCCGATGGCAACTACTTGCTGGAAACAGGTCCCGTTCCAAACTTCCCCACTCTCTGCCCTCACCCCCATCCCACAAGCACACATACACACCCCTGCGCCCTTCAAGCCAGGTCCCACTTAAATTGCCCCAGGACCGTTCCAGAGCATGTCAGTACTGTCAGGCTGTGTACCAGAACTGTTTGCAAAGGACACAAAAACAAAAACACCAGTATTTCGTTACAGCCAAAGAGGCTATATATCATGCTTTCCAATCAGTTTTAGACATCCCTTTGGCTTCTGCAGCCTTTTCCTTATCCACGGTCTACCACTAAAAATCCCACAGTTCCTTCTTTATTCGGGAACTTCTCATACCCACAACATAAACTTGGAAAGTAACATGATGCTGTAAAAGATGACTAAGGTCATTACATTACATTAGATTTTTTTTTTTGGGGGGGGGGGGCGGGGGGTG
>JAQMYJ010000005.1:3093740-3117395 GCA_030014305.1 Clarias laeviceps
ATTATACCAGTAAGAGACGAGCACTAAGACCCAGCAGGGGAGACGATTACCCACAATTCCGTAGCACAAGAGAGAGAAAAACCATTGGCTCAGTTGTGATCACGTGACACTCGGCGTCAAAAACAAGAAGCGCGTGCGTGATGCATGATACTCGGTACTCATAAACCAAGACTTTTTTGTTTTTAAAGTCAAAATTCATTAAAAATCTTTGCTCGTCTTGCGGGAAAACACTCGCAAACCGCGTTACTCGCAACCCGAGGTTCCACTGAACTAGTAATTACATTTTATTTAGAATAAAATAGTATTTTGATGGCCTAGTGGTTAGCACTGTTGCCTTGCACCTCCAGGGTCCGGGTTCAGTTCCCACCTCAGGGTCTGCGTGCATGAAGTTTGCATGTTCTCCCCGTGCTTGGTGGGTTTCCTTTGGGTACTTCTGTTTCCCCCAACAGTCCAAAGACATGCAGATTATTCTAACTGGCATTCCCAAAGTGAGTATGTACCACGGTCATAAGAATGAGAATAAATACAGTGGCCACCACTGGACACCACGGTTCCTAGTTGGACTACAGAGGTTAGATGGATTTATTCCTTGTGTGTTTGTGTTTGCGTACCTGTGTGCCCTGAGATAGACTGTCACCCTGTCCAGGGTCTACCCCACATTGTGCCCTGTGAGTATAGGGCCTCCAGGCCTTCCTGATAAGTGGTATAGAGAATGAGTGAGTGATGAGAGAATATTCTGAGGTAATGAGTGATATTTTTGCACGTGAGGAGTAAAGCAGAGGTATGTCTCAGTTTTATGTTTCATGTTAATTTTCCTTGCCATCAAGTCAAGTCTATGTTTTACCAAATGACACTTGAGGCCAATATTAAATACATACAAATGATATGATTAATGAATTCATAGTATCATCATTTTAAAGTTCATGAAAAGGTTTTTTCTTTCTTTTTTTAAACACATAATCAGAGCAGATATTTTAATCAGACATTTTCTTCAATTTTTAAATGAATCAACTTGAATCGAGCTGCAATTGCAGCAGGCGCTTGGGCAGCTTGTCATTACACCCACTTACATGCTTTCTTGTAGCAGAGGAAATCAGACTAATAATAAGATTTAAATAATTAAACAAATCATATAGGGCATTAAAAGTATACATGTAATACACACGCAGGTGCATGCCATCAACTTAATACACTGCCTGACCCAAAAAAAGTCACACAGTATGAGTCCTGGAGTATGGCCGTGCCATCAAGGAATAAAAAAAGATGTGATAACCTGGTGATTCAGTACATTCAGGTGGTCAGCTGACTTTATTTTATTGCCCCATAACGTCACTGAGTCTAGACCTGAGAACCTGAAGCAACTCCAGATCATAACACTGTCTCCAGAGACTTGTACAGTGGACACTATGCATGATGGGAGCATCGCTTCATACGCTTGCCTTCTTACCCTGACACGCCCATCACTCACATGAGCTTTTTCCATTGCTAAGGTCCAATTTTTATGATTACTAGCAAACTGATTTTTTTTTTTTTGATTTGGTTTTCTTATGGACACACAGCTGTTTAGTCCCAATCCTGTGAGTTCTCGTCACATTGTATGTGTTTATGGAAATGCTCTTATTTTCACTATTAAACATAGCTCTAGTTACTGTTTTACCAATTCAAGTGTTTAAGTGATCTCGATTCATGACGTTTTTTCTGACCACATTTCTTCCACGCAATTGATGGATCAGCACTATACTACCCAGGTGTTGTTGTGCTGGAGCATTCTTAGCCCAGTTTCAGTAATTTCAATTCTCCTTAGTTGTTTTTTTTCCTTGATGCAGCCCATTAATTTGACCCTTTTGAAATGGTGACTTTTTTGGCCAGGCAGTGTATGTTGTGACTGCAATAGGTTTTTTAACACAATAAACATATTAGTCGTCTTTGTTTTTTGTATACTTGCTAAACTTTATTTTATTTATTTATTACTTTGATATGGTTTGGTTTATCACTTTTTTATTGTCTTTTATTACATTTGAACGATGTGATTTTCATTTCCACTTTTCCAACTCTGCCAACATTTTTTTGGCTTTAAAGGGAATGCTAATATTAAAGGCATTGTCCTGGGTCCATTTGAAAAGCCTCAGTCATACTCAATACTCAAGAAAAATCTGGTAACCTCGGGAGCTCGAACTACACACTACTACATAATTTTCAGAATCCGACACCGCAAAAAAAAAAGATAAATAAATCTCAAGCAGTTTTGTAACTGAAATCTAAATTTCATAACTTTCCCCCGGGAACCATTGTTGTAATCTAGTCACCAATTCTGAATGTAGCTCAATCTGTTTATGTGATGCCTTTTCCTGTAAATGTCATGGTTTGGATAACTGCTTTTATCGAAATATTTCAGCTTGTAGATTTAGTTTTCAGTTTCATTTCGAGGTCAGGCACTTTTTCTGCCCGCATTCTTTTGTTCAGATTTTTTAACTGCTGAATGGATCTTAGGCACGTTAACACTTTCATTACCCAAAATGTGTTACAAAGTGAACTCTCATGTCTAAGACGTTATGTGGCAATAAGTATGTTTTTCATACAGTATAACAAAAAGCAATCCAACTCGGACCAAGCAGCCAAATAAAATACACAGCAACTCTTGCTGTTCAAAGCTTAAATAAAAGTGACCAACAAAAGGAAATCCAAGAACGTGCTCATTCATTCATTTTTTTTTTCCTTCAGTGTTCAGTGTTTCAATCACTTCTAATGAAAATATAAAACTAAAGCAAAGCATGTTGTGCAAAACTGCTCTTTTGTAAACTTTCCAAGCAAAGAGGTCACAGTTTTTGCTTTAAAATGTTCGTGACTCATTACTTTATCTGGTGACACAATAGATGTTTTTCCCCCAAATGTACAGATTTGTATTCTTTTCTTTGCTCGTGTGGATTTTCCCAGTCTCCAGACTTCCCGGATTTTACTAAGCTTGTGTCTCAATTAAAAAAAAAAAAAGAAAACTTTAAAAAAAAAACTCTCTTCTTCTCTTTCTCTCTCACTCTCTGCTTTCCCTTAGAGGTAAAAAGCCCGAGTGCGCAGCCCGTCCCCACGTGTCTGATACGGAGGATCCGTTCAGGGACAGAGAACTGAATGGTGAGGAAAGAACAATGTGTATTTTTTCATACTGTTCTCTGTTAAACCCACTGTGTGAAACAAAGCCATTATTCTTCTTGCTTCATAGCTGTGATACTTGTACATTCTCAGTGGCTAGTCGCACTCACTAACATCATTTGGGAAACGGTTACAGGATTATAACTCCCATGTGTTGCCACCTCAAGGTGGTCTTTCTTTTAAGTGGGAAACTTTTCACAAGGTTCCTGGGCTTCACTTTGGTTGATCTACTTTCTCCCCTTCATTTAAAGTTTCATTATAACTGCTCTTTAATTCCCCATCTGGTATATTTACAGAGTAAAACATGGCTCCTGACTGTGTAGCAGATGTCTACCGTGGTTTATGGCTGGTTATAGTAGTGGAGGGGGGGTGGGGGGTTTGGGGGGCGCTACATTAGGTGCCTGGGACATGGCGGTGGGGGTCGACTAGGGTGTTGTTGCCCCTGCAAGTTTGAAGGGAATTATTTTTATGTACTCTAGTTACAGTATATGACTCGGCACTCTTCTGAAAAAAAAAAAAAAAGATTCTTATTTGTAAAAATTAACCTCTTGACCTTTTTAAAAGTTTTTGTTCAAATCAAATATTTTGCATCCCTTCAGAACAAGAGTTAGATCCAATATTCATGTTCTAATTTAACACTCGCCTGGAGAGGTGGTGAGGCGCTCAAACGGTGCGTCACGACTCACGTCCTTGCTTCAATCACAGTAATTGGATTCACCTGCATGCAACCCGACCCCAAACTCCCACACACTTTCCCAGAGGTCAAACAAGAGTAACAAGAAGGAATGGTGCATAAGGAGGTCAGAGAGAACGTGAAAGAAGTGGAGACCAGGGTGAAAATGTAAAACTAGATTTGTTTATTGTGTTCTCCTGTTTGAAGTCACTCTTTAAGAGACACAATTAGGGTGCCGTTATGGCTCTACATCTGGTGCAATTAAAAGGTCTTGGTCGAAAGTGTTGGGCAGCGTGCTGGTTGCTGGATGAACATATGTCACCTTGCATTCCACACTTTTTCTATTTCTATTATTTTTGCATGTCTTTTATATGTACAAATTTACATTGTTTATTGTGAACAAAAAAATGTCTTTTCTGACAAAAAAAAATTACAAGCATTTTGTTATTGTGTGAGCTTATGTTCATATTCTTTAATTAAATCTGATATAGGCTGTCCAGATGGAAAGAAACTAGAATTCATAACCAGCTTGTTGGATGCCCTAACGACAGACATGGTAAACGCCATTAACTCACCAACTCCCTCTGGTGGTGGGAGGTAAGAAGCTTTTTCAGTTTGAAAATCTGCAAAGAAATAAACTACAGTTATACCTTGGATTGCGAGTTACTTAGTCTGCGAGTGTTTTGCAAGACGAGCAAAATTTTTAAATAAATTTTATAGTTGTGGGATTATGGGAAATTGTCTTCCATGCTCGGTCTCAGTACGCGTGCATCACTCGTATAGTCAACATCCATGAGCGTTATACAGTTTACTTTAGCATTGTAACCTCCTATTTAACAGTCTGTAGCAGTAAGATTATTCTGTTTAACGACAATGCAACGTCACATTTCCACACAATCCTCAAAAGGAGTCAAAAGCAAGTGTCATTAGAGAGGTTCCTTGTTAAAGTCACAAAAAAATTCAAAAGATTCCAGTGAGCCCACTCCTTCTCTTCCTCTTCCTCCTTCGTCTCACTCACACCAGTCACCATTCTTTTCAAAGGTAAAGTGCAGGTTAATTTGTTTTATTTTTACTTTATATGTTGTATTAATAATTTTTATATCAATATTTTTGGGTTGTGGAACGAATCCTCTGAGTTTCCATTATTTCTTATGGTAAAATTTACATTGATATATGAGTGTGTTGATATACAAATTATTATAAGAACAAATTCTCGAATAAAGATCTAATTATGCTCGCAATCCAAGGTTCCACTGTAATACTATAGTATATTCTTATTCTTAACAAAAAAAATATATGGTGGAATTTTTAAAGAAAAAAAATGAGAACCCTCACAAAACATCACAGGGTAAATCCACCCTGAAAGACTTTCATATTAATCTTTATGATTAACATGTTTTTTTTTTTCAGTGGCACCCAAAATTTAAAATTTTAATAACACTTGCTTCAGCTCTACCTAAACAGAGAAAAACAGGAGCACATTATTGATTGCTATAGTTTGTCTGGCTCTTTCACCCTATCTCTGCTAAATCAGATGATCATGCAAAGCTTCAAATTGTTTGCTAATACCATCATTAACCATGATAGTAACAAAAATAGCTAAACACATGATGTTTAACAAATGTGACCGATCACACCAATTCAGGTATTAATTCACATTTTGGGTTATCTGAGTTATCCATATTTTCAAGATTCAAGATTCAAAGAACTTTATTAATCCCAGAGGGAAAATGCTTTGTCTTGGTCATACAGTTGCAATGATTAATAAAAATAAAAAATAAAAAAAAAACTTGAGACAAGGAAAAGTAAAAGTACAAGAAATAAAAATTAAAAGAAAAATACAATAAAAAATAGAAGCAAAAATAGAATTAAATATAGCACTCTTTTTACATATTGCACTAAAAAATATAATCTGTATACTGATATTGCTCTTGAAATGTGAATAGAATAAGTGAATAGTATAAGTGAATAGAAAATAATATTGCACAAATGTACTGATAAGATATTGCACTTGGACTTGGAACTTATCTTTCAGATTTAAATGTACTGTATGTCCGGTTGCTGAGATATGGCCAGTGCCAGTTTGTTTGTGAGGAGGACCTCCTTCGTCCTTCATCCTATTTTGAGAATATTTGAGTGAAGATTCCGTGATGTAAGAAGGAAGGAACCCTCAGCCTCATTTTGACACCAGGATTTCCCTGCCAGCCCGAAAAATATCTTTACCAGCAGCAAGGGCTTATAATGGAAAAAAAAATAATGTTATTTACTAACATGAAAACTGGAGGTGTTTGGTAAAGTGTGTTTAAACAGTTTTTAGGATGAAAACTTTCTAAGTTCTGTTGAAGGATCAGGAAGAAAAGTTATTTATTAGCAGATTTTTGCCAGAATTGAGGATTTATTGATATATTTTTGCCAGAATTGAGGATTTATTGATATATTTCACCTATTGCAGTCTAATGTAATGACTTATGACGAGTTACAAATATTTTAATATAAACATATTTAATTATGTGTCAGCATGGATGGAGTATGAATTTTAAATTATCTCTTGAGAATGAGAATTGAGCTATATTTATTTTATTAAAACACACAGTCTAATCTTAGACAAATCTTATACATGATACAAAACAATGCTGATTTTTCCAAACAACGTCTGGCATTTTGTAGAAAATAGTATTTGACGTGGTCTCCGAGCAGTTTACGTCATACAGAAATGAGTTTTAGCTATATACATTGCATGACTGCTTCTTACCCAGCACCAATCTTCTGCAGGTTCTCAGAACCTGACCCGAGTCACACGCTGGAGGAGCGCGTGGTGCAATGGTACTTCTCTCAGCTGGACACTAACGGCAGCCATGACATTAGCAAAAAGGAGATGAAGCCCTTGAAACGTTACGTAAAGAAGAAGGCCAAGCCCAAGAAATGTCATCGCAAGTTCTCTGATTACTGCGACCTGAACAAGGACAAGGCCATTTCTCTGCAGGAGCTAAAAGGATGCCTTGGCGTCAATAAAGAAGGTGAATGTTATAAAGTTATGAAGATTAATTGTGATAACAAATTTAAAAAAGTATCTTTACAGAAAAAATCTGATATTTATATAAACAATTTTCCACAAAACTGATTCAATTCAAATCAATTCAATAAATAAAAATTGTTTTATGGAAAATTGTGCTGGCTGTAACACAAAATGACAGTTTTATATTAAGTTACAGTTAATTCATGGCTAATAGTCCAATGCTGAACAGATATTTAAAAAATGCTGCTGTATAACAAAGAAAAATATAATTGTTGCACAGTTAATCGCATAAAAATCGAAATCATAATATGGACCTGTGCAATTATTTAACTGTAATTGCCTGTTTTATTTTTTTTATACACATAATCTGGAATTTAGTGTCAATAATTAATGATTAAATAAAATGTATAATCTGTCAAGTTTTTTTATATATATATTTTTGAGATGATAAATTTTGCCAAAAAATCCTCTTTATGAGATCATTTATGACATTACTTGCTGTTAGCCTGGATAAATATAGAATGTTTGAATGCAAAATTTGACATTGAATAGTTATCACAGTTTAAACAACCAGATATCCAAATATCCACAGTTAAAACCACAATTGCACTTATTTTGATCAAATCGTGCAGTCCTGATTAGTGATATGGTGATACTTTTTTAGAAAGATGTTTTTATTTAATGTTCCTGGATGGGGTCTTCAAGGTAGAAGTTAGTTTTCTAGCATAGAAAAGTTTTCTTTGTATTTTGAGATTTTTAGGCTGCAAGAGAAAGAGAGAGAGAGAGAGAGAGAGAGAGCGCAATAAAGAACCTGGAAGAAAAATACTGTTTTTAGCTGTAACATAAGTGATGAGTTATTAACTGCTTTCACTGGCATTCCATTACACTGAATATAACTATAAATTCCAATAAATAAATGAATAAATACATTTTAATAAATTTTATTTGTCAAATACACAGCTATACACAGTGAAATGCTTATACGACCGCTTAAAAAAAAAAAAAAAAAATTGGAGTATTCAAATAGAGAAATAAAATATGAAATAAGAGAAGAGAAAATTGTACCACTATAGAAAACTTTAGCTGGAAAATTTACAGTATGTGCAAGTTGGATAATAAAATAGGATTGAAACAGAAGTGTGAGATGTTAAATGTTTAAGTTATACAGGATAAGTTCATAAGAGAAATAAAACTTTTTTATCCATTATTACTGTATAACAAGACGTGCTGTAATAATGCTGAGAATAAGACAACATCTAATGGTTCTTGTGCACCAACATGCACCGTAATATTTTTTTCGCTATATGCAGTAATGCAGCTGTTCATTAATTTGCCAAATTCCCACTTTGTTAACTCATGTCATAAATAATGTTGCATGCATAACAATACCTTAGTAATGTAGGCATTACTGTGCAACAAACGGTGAAACTAACATGAAGAGACAAACGGAATATGAAAGCTTTCCAAGGTTTCCTGGATGCTCATGACACAGACACAGTGTACATGTAGACACAGTGGCAGGTTTTTGTCCCGCTGCTGGACATGGAGCCTTATGGAAAAAGACAGCTAGTTTTGCAAACCTTCGTCTTAAGCTTTACAGAATACGTGTGAGCTACTGTATGGAGGTAGATTTATGTTTCTTTCTTCTTTTTTTCTTTTCTGTCCTTCTCACCCAGTTATTCTATTTTTTCTCTCTTTTGTAGGTCCTACAACAAGCAGCAGCAGCAGTCAGGGGACAAGGCAAGGAACTAATTTGTTCAGTAAGGCAACACTAATCGCTTTCACTAACATGTGCTTGTGTGGCTGCAGATGGCTGCAAATATAATTCATTAACATTGTGAATCACTAACACAGAACAGAATCTCAGCATGTTAGTGAAGGATGTAGTGATGCTGACAATCCAATATATTGTGTGTGTGTGTGTGTGTGTGTTGGCAGAGCTGAAAACACCAATTACTTTCATATTTAAATCTATCCGTGTCATAGCGAAGATGCTGCGTGTTTAGACTGAAGTGTTAATATTTAATGCTGAAGAAACATTACATTGGTGACGTGACAGTCAGCCATTCAGTTTACTTCAATGACCCAGTCTATGAGCGGCAATGAGGTAGTGGAATTATAGGAGACAGGGTCATCGTGTCTGACTGGGAATAATTACGTCTTGCCCTTAGTTGACCCAATTGTGGACACCTTTCAGACGAGGATGCACCTGTTTGTCCATAAATCGCTCGATGTGAGGGTTAATCCAACTTAAAACTTTACATCTACAGTATGTTTCTGCTGTCCCTCCACATTAATAATAAAAAAGAATCACTGGCCATTGTATGAAATGTTCCAGAACTTGTATTGAATTCAAACACATTTATGTCTGGAAACCACTTCTTTTTTTCTTCTTCTCTACTTTACAGATATGAACTGACAGTCTATTTGGAGTGAATGTAATGTTTCCACTGTAATAAATCCCAAATTGTAGGATATTATATCTAAAATAAGCTGCAGCAATCAGGACGGTGGTTTGTTCGTTCTGATCGTATTTTTGTCATGCTTTTTTTTTTTTTTTTTAATCTTTCACGATATATTGTAAGGACATGATGAAACAGCAGAAACGCCTGGATCACATGTAGGAAAATGTGGATGCTCAAGACATCGCGATTCTCCGTGAGGAAATTGGATTGTTTCCTTCCTCCAGGACTTTTTAGTATTTATAAGCAGCTAGATTGGTTTTTATTTACTCTACTCTGTGAAAAGGCTACAATTCAAATTTGTCTCGTGTCACTTGTTATTTTAGAAAAACTACATCGATTCTATTTTATTCCTGCTAGCTGTAGATAAACATTTCATATTTCAGCTACTGTGCTCTTTTCACAAGCTTCCCTCGTTCCCTGCGAGTGTGTTTTTCTCGGCCTGAGAAGCTCTATCATAGTTTGGTGGTTACTACGTGATGACAGCTCATCAGCCCGCTGCACTCGCTTCTCTTCTGTCTGGTGGGATCGTCTCGTTATTAGGAGTGTTGTGTCTGTTTACCCTGGACTGCGGGCTGTGTCGGGTCCAGCGAGGCCTGAGCTCATGTGTTTACTCTGGCGCTACCTGCTTCGCACTGAAAAACAGTGGCTGAGAAGGGGCATAACGTCAGGCACGGCAGCGTATAGCCAGGGCTGCCAGGATAAACATCAGGTTCATTTGGACAGCCAAAAGGGGTTTCTTTTGCCCCCAGTCCACTGGTTTGCTTTAGATCCCTGTAGACATGCATGCCTTCCCCAGCACGCAGTCAGGCATTGATAAATTGGTGCAAATGTCTTCCAACAGACAGTTTTATGTCAGTTCACTGGAACACACTGTATTGAAAATTGATGAGCATACTCAAGGTTTGGGACACACTGCTGCCAAAATATCTAAGACACGATGAGAGCGTGTGCCCATTTTCTTGAATTTGGCAGCAGATAAGGCTGAAATTAACTTTTTAAAAACATTTTCTGTCTCTGAACACTCTAAAGATGTTGACTTAAAGCAATGCACTGTACAGTATCTTCAGTAGCATCGCCACTCCTGCAGTAAATAGCAGCTGACTTTACACCTTCAAATCTCTCACTTAATGTATTATGATGATTTGTGAACTGAATAGATGGCATTTTTCTTGACTCTGTCTTCTTATAGTGTCAGATTGAACAGATGGGGCATTATTTAAAGCAGGCATGGTTTATAATTGTCTAAAGATTAAAAAAAAACAACTTCAAGGTTAAAGAGTTTAATATATTGGCTAATCAATGATTGTACGTGTAATAAAGTTCTGTCAAAGGGCCATATTCAGAGAAGTGAGTAGTGTGATGTGGGGTCAAATACGAAGCAGTATGAAGTCCAGCAGCACCTTCTGACAGTTTTATGTAACCGCAAGACGCTCAAAAAAAAAAAAAAAAAAAAAACTTGTGCAGACTGCCTAAACACACACAGGTCCATAAATTTTGGAACAGAAGATTTTTGGCGTATGGCCTCTGTACACCACCACACTGAATTTCAAATACTCAAGATGGGAGCAAAGTCAAGACTTTCAGATTTAAGTCAAGGCTTTCACAAAGTGTGGCCTTAATGAATCAGGAATTACTGCCTTTTTTAATACACACACTTTCATACACACATATTTCATCCAAGTATTATATTTTAACCCAAGGCAGTCCTCATGGTTGTAATTATGTTAATGTGTTCCATTATTTATGACCCACCCACCAAAAAAAAAATTTGTTGTGGTGGTATGAATGATGGCATTAATTCTTGAATGGTTAATCAAAGAGACATTAATGAACTGTATTAATAAGATTGTCTGTCAAATTCATAGATACTTTATTTTTAAACCAGCATCATAATTGGAAACTATTTTATAAATAGTATAAATAATAAGTAATTATTATTATAAATAAATGACACACTAAACAATCCGTAACCACAGCAAATGAATGTCCTTGAATGTTGGACAAGTTTTCCTTGCAGGAGACAGCACCAAATTAACAGAAATATTGCAATTAATTCAATAAAAATAAATCACATCAGCAAATTAGGTTTTTTTAATAGGCTCATGTTATGATTTCATGACCTCAGTGTATTTTAGTAGCTCATGACTATTAATATTTTTGCATAATTAACTGTCATTTTGTGATGTAATGGGGAAAGATTGTGTACAGTAGACATTTTTACCCCCCTGCCTAAGCATTATATTTTCTTCTACTGTACTTCTTGTTCATCACCGTACTTCGCTTAAATGTCAATCAGTTTTACTCCAATTTATCACAAATTCCAGTTTAACTCTGTATGTACAAAACTGACTTCTGCTTATAGATTATATGCTCATTTTATACTAGATGTGCCCACAACTTAGTTCGAGTGATATTTAATTGCACACTCATAAGCATGTTTAAAAAATTTTTACAGCGCCATCTGTTTCATTTTGGAACGAACTAAAAATTTTTATGTGTTACCGTGAAGTGTGCGGTATGAAGGTGTGAGATCACATTTAGTAAGTAGATTTCAATTGCACACTCATACCGGCGTATTTAAAACAAAAATGTACAGTGCCATCTGTTGAATTTTGAGATTTTTCAAGGTAGATTTTTTTTTATAACATAACAGCATTTTCTATTTAAATTTCCAAGTAGCATATCTTCTCTTCTTGTGGGCTGATTGCGATGAAACAAAGCCTATATGTTACCTCAAGCTCGGCTAAATACACCTGTGAAGACCCCATTAAAATTTGTTCAGTAGTACAAACAAACTAACATAAACAAAATTTTTTAAAACCATCTTGATGTGTTCTGTTACTCATCTTACGTCCCACAATTTATTCTTTTGCAAATGTCTTTTATATACAGACACGCCAACTTTACAGTTTTATTAAAATCAGCCCATTTCTGTGTGTAAGCTGACTCTGAATAAAAAGAACTTTCCCCAGGGTAATTACTGAGTAACTGTCAGTCTTAAGACATTGATATCACATTTTTTTTGTTGTTGGCAAACTTTACAATCATTTTAAGAGTGTTTCACATCATGACCTCTATTTATCAAACACCACATTCCTTCTTTATCACAGAGGAAAGCCAGAGCTCTGAACACACTAATTGTTACCCTGCCGAGGGCCAGTTTAACGTTTATGTCTTCGCTAAAAATCAGGAGGCCTATTAAACCCGGGTGGCCGATTCTTCCACGGCTTTTGTTTCGGGAGTTACTCTTCTCCCTGTCTCTCTCGCTCTCTCTAAAACACACCTGTCCTGCGCATTTCATTACACATTCTTCTGTAGGATTGTTAGTTAGATGTTTTCTACCAGCTTCTCAGAGAGTGATCATAATTAAAGATGTTAGAGACTTTCAGATGCTGTAACATCAGCAGAGTGAGCAATACTGAAACCAGAAGGCAAATGTGCTCTTGATAGTTATGTTTATTAGACTAGAAAGTGTGTGGCAGCCCTGCCAGGATAAACATTAGGTTCATCTGGACAGCATAGTCAGGGCTTGTGTTGAATATTCTACTTGAAATTGCTGCAGGATCCAGAGTGCGTTTTTCTCCTTTACTGTTATTAGTGCTGTATTACTTTCAAGCGACAGGTTAAGCAGGTTAACCTGGTCTCATTAAAGAGTGGTTTTGCTGATTGGGTAGTTTATAACTTAGGTAAGTTATTTGCATAATTCAGTTCAATTCAATTTTATTTGCATAGCCCTTTTAACAATTGTCATTGTCGCAAAGCAGCTTTACACAATCAAAAGAATTATTTCAGTTTGTATGGAATGTGAGTTCCAATTCCGAGTCCCGAACACTATTTGGAAGGCGATTCCATAATTTTGGGGCTTTGTAAGAAAAAGCTCTGCCTCCTGCTGTAGTTTTCATAATTTGCGGTACTGACAAGCAGCCTGCATCCTTTGATCGAAGTAGGCGTGGTGGATCGTAAGACACTAGTAGTAGTAGTAGACACTCAGATACTGCGGCGCGAGACCATTTAATGCTTTATACTGTATGTCAAAAGTAGTATTTTAAAACCAATGCGGAATTTCACATGGAGCCAGTGAAGTGAAGATAAGATAGGGGTGATGTGCTTGTATCTTCTGGTTCTAGTGAGGACTCTCGCTGCTGCATTCTGAACTAACTGAAGCTTGTTTATGCACATAGTTAAACAACCAGACAGTAAGGCGTTACAATAGTCCAACCTAGAGGTGATAAAAGCAGGAGCTAGTTTTTCTGCATCTTTTAGTGACAATGTATTCCTTAACTTGGCGATATTTCTGAGGTGAAAGAATGCTATCCTGGTAATATTGTCTACATGAGCTTCAAATGAAAGGCTGGGATCTATAGTCACACCGAGGTCTTTCACTGTTGCACTTGATGGAACAGAAAGGCCATCTAAAATTACAGTGTGATCTAAAATCTTGCTTCTAGCTGCATGCAGTCCTATGACTAGAACTTATGTCTTATCAGGATTAAGCAGAAGGAAGTTAATTAGCATCCAGTCTCTTATATCCTTTATGCATTGCTCAACTTTAGCAAGGTGTTTTTTTCTCATCTGTTTGTGCTGAGACATATAACTGTGTGTCGTCAGCATAACAATGAAAACTAATACCATGCTTACGGATTATGTTGCCCAAAGGAAGCATGTAAAGGGAAAAAAGCAGTGGCCCTAAAACCGATCCCTGTGGAACACCAAACTCCACTAGAGAACATGCAGAATAATCACCATTTAAGTCTACAAACTGATAACGATCGGTCAAATAGGATCTGAGCCAGGAGAGGGTTGTTCCCTTAATTCTTACCACATTTTCTAATCTGTGAAGGAGAATATTATGATCAGGGGTGTCAAAAGCTGCACTGAGATTGAGTAACACAAGCATAGTGACGCAACCCTGGTCAGAGGCCAATAAGAGGTCATTTACTACTTTAACGAGTGCTGTGGTGAGGCCTAAATCCTGACTGATACAGTTCCTGTATGCTATTTCTATGTAGATATGAGCATAGCTGCTCTGCTACTATCTTTTCCAGAATCTTAGAGTTAAAGGGGAGGTTTGATATCAGCCTGTAATTGGACAGCTGACAGGGGTCGAGGTCAGACTTCTTAATTATCGGTTTAATAACTGCTAATTTAATAGATTTTGGAACATACCCAATGCTGAGCATACATTTTAGATTGCCCCAAGACCTTCAGGAAATTTTGATAGTTTATTGGTTATTAGGGGACTTTACATTGTCAAATTATTACATATTAAGTTCTGTTTAGCCAAAAAGTAAAAAAAAAAAAAAAAGTTTTCATTTTCAGACGGTCATATCAGATTGCAATATTTTGTAAAAGCAGGAGTTTTATGTCTATTTGCATATGAAATACAAGACATTGAGTATACAGTATATTTGTATGTGGAAATTCTTTACAACATAACCATCTCGTAAAAGATTGCTGATATTTATCCTGTTTGATGTCTTGATGTCTTTGATTTGACCATTGAATTAATAAGCAGCACGGAGCGGTTAGCCCTGTTGCCTCGCACCTCCAGGGTCTGGGTTTGGTTTCCACCTCGGGTCTGTGTGTGTAGTTTGCATGCTTGGTGTGTTTTCTCTGGGTACTCCAGTTTCCTCCCACAGTCCAAAACCATGCAGATTAGGCTAATTGGCATTCCCAAGTTATCAGTAGTGTGTAAATAAGCATGTGAGTGTGTGTATGTGTGTGTGCCCTGTGATGGATTAGCACCCCATCCAGGGTGTACCCCACCTCATGCCCTAAGTCTTCTGGGATAGGGTCCAGGCCCCCCGCAACCCTGTATACAGGAAAAAGGGGTATTGACGAGGACGGTTAATTATTATAGGGTTTGTGGCGCAAATTTGAAATACAAGTTGATCATTATGTTTAGAGCAACATTTTGGTTTGTATTGACATCGACTGGCTAAAACATTAGAACTCTTTATAAATGGAATACTGCCGGACATCAAATAGACCTAATGTGAAATTATTAGGAAATCAGTTTTTCAAAAACGTTTCTTTTCAAGAAGCATCTTAATCTATGACTTAAACTTAACAGTTCTATCTTTTCATACAAATTGCCTGCTGTGGGGAATAGCAGATCCTGAGTGCTGGTGATTCAGTAAACTGTCTGTAAGTTGTTTTGCACTGGGCCGCAGTGTGCATGGCTCTAATCACAGATCAGCACTCAGGTGAGGCTGTTCGAAGGCAGAGCGGATCCGGTTTCTCCGCTTTATCAGATGATCGTGTCCGGGGAACAGCTTTGTGTCCTTAATGGCACGGCTATTTCACCACTTTCCCCTGCTGAATGAGGAGAGGCCAAAGTGAACTGCTTCTCTGGAGCCTCTTAATTGCCATATGGGACTGAAGCTATAGAGGAGACTGAGTGCGCAGACACTCAGATCTTACAAGGTCCTCAGAACTGGTGGACAAATGAGAACTCTCGAATTCTCTCCAAAAAAGCTCCTAAAGGCCATCACACTAAATAATGGACATAAAAGTCAAGTTATCTTGTGAGCAATCAAATATATAGTTGGGCTTCATAGTACTGTCTGTCGTGGTCCACATACACAAGCATCTACTTTTCAGCGAGTATAGTGTAAGCAGTAAATCTGCCGGGTGTAATAAAACAAGAAACATCCCGGTATTTGACTTGGAGCACACCTGCGTCACCCCGCTCACACCCCCACCGCACCCCACCCCCCAGGAACCTGCTGTTAACCTTTCATTCTTCAACACGCACACACACACGCGTAGCCATGTGATCAGTCCTCCAGGCCAAAAAAAACCCCTCTACTACACTTGCCCTTCCCCCATGGACTATGATGCTTGACTGGAACGCTCCCACTCCTGTCTTCAGATGCCACCTGTAAGCAATCTGGTCTCCTTACTCCAGTCAAAGCCCTCTATTTCCTCAACTCGCTGTCTTTACTATGATTAATGGACCCAAAAGGAGTCCCATACCCCATGCCGCTGATTCCGACAATCGCACGAGTAATGTTGGATCGAGTTTGTCGTAAGTCATACTCTGCAGTATTTCATGAAATAAAGTGAATATGAATAATGTGATTATGTAATAATTTGCACAATTAAGTTTGTAGGAAACATTTTATAGAAAAGAATATTTTAGTTGGGGGTGAGTCACTGTGTTAGAATTTTTCATCTCTGCAAGATCAAACGTTCCTTTAATGATTTATACGCAATCAAATAATTTGTATGACTTCATATAGAGCTTAATTATTATTTCATTTTAAATGAATGTTATTCGGTTTGTTTTATTGTTGTTTGTGAAACAGTAATGCAAGGTATTTGCAGAAATAAAATTACACACACACACATATAAATAAAAAGTAAAATAATTATAGTAATTTAATCACTCTAATATTAGACATAATTACACCTTCAATAATAACCATTAGATTATTTTTCAGAAATAATTGAGGGAGAATTAGAGCCTGGAATGAACAAAACACTTGGGGGGGTTTGAGAATAATCAACGATGTGTCATAATAACATGTTAAAAACTTTATTATTCCTTTTACATTACTGCAGTTTGCCCACACAACCACAATTATTTTCTGTTTAAGGAACATTTTTATCCATTTATAGTTACAACTAATGAGTTTAATGGTTTGCTTCGTGTTTCAATAATAATAAAACTTTTTTCTAACTTTATGATATATTCTGACTATCCGGCCAGATAAATGATACAGATGTCTGCACTGTATAAACCACGACAGTGTGTTGAAAAAGCAGCCCTGAGGGGTCAGCAGTTAGACCTGAGGCCAGAGATATAGTGAGTGAGAGAGAGAGAAAAAAGGGATGAGCACAGAAAGGTAGAGGCTGAGGAAGAGTTACGGCCTGATCACAGAAGAGAGATCTGTTTCCCACATGACTTCCGAAAGGGAGAGAACTCTATCTCATCCTCCCGTGCTCAGATACACACACTCGCACACACACACACACACACACACACACACACACATCCACACGCTATATGCATGTCATACATTCTTTGAGAATCCTGTGCACCTTAGAAGCTGCCATCAATCATCTCATCCTTTATGTGCGGAAGAGCTGGGATTTAAGTCGTCTTGTGGTGTGCATGTCATCATATCATCCTCCGCCTGTTTATCATTTCCAGACAAGATATTTGTGTGTGTGTGTGTGTGTGTGTGTGTGTGTGTGTGTGTGTGTGTGTGCGCACTCTTCCATGGTTGAAGGTGGGATTAGCCGAGCTGTCATGCGAGGCACTGAAGTGAACACTGACTCCCATTTCTTATCCTGTTTCTTCCCAGTAGGCCGTCTAGTGTGAGGACAGAAGCTTCCAGAAGATGAGCCAAGAATAGAGAGAAGACAAGCTGACGACTTGAACAGAAAGAGAGAAAAAAAAGAAGAAGAGGTTCCTAAAGAGAAAAAAAAAATGCTGAAATGATAATGGTGGAGCCAAAATATTTGCACTTTTCTTCTCCTATCGGTAGACATTTGCTCTGTCTCTGATTTTTGTTGTATACATTTTATGACTCTGATTTAAGTGCACAAAGCATCGCATAAGAACATTGTATGGCACTCGGACACGTGGCTGACTAACTGCTTCAACCCGCACGACACGTTATAAGTGTGTTCAATAATACTAAACTCACAGCGAGGTCTAGTCAGTATTATACACCAGATTTTAATCACAAGCCTTCCATGTAGTCTTCTGACGTAGCGGTCATAGTTGCACATACATGTAACCAGTTTGTTTATATAAGATCACGTCTTTTATTTTTTTATTGTATGTATGGCAAGAACGAGGAACAAATATATAAAAACATGGTTTGCCAGCACAACAAGATTTACACATTGTGTGTAGATAATCATAAGCATAACACACGTGTTGCAGGTTTAAATTGCGTATCACACATCTTGTGGAACTTCACGTAAAGATTAGCCAAGGATGATGTACAGTATCAGATCAGTCGAAAGATGATTTTGTTTAAAAACTTTCTTAGCAACCGTTTTATAAGAAACACCTGCTTAGTCGGCAAATCATGTTTAACAAACAGTCTTAACATGGATAATAATAATAATAATAATAATAATAATAATACATTTCCACATAACTTTTCCACAAGAATTTATGCCAGATACATTCTTTGCCTTCGTAATGACTTCATAACACATGTATACGATTAGAATAACATTTCTGTAATAATCCATTGTAACGCAAGAACAATTTGTCAGTATTTGTCAATGCACAGCTTTTTATATACACAAAGGAAAATAATATAATAATTTGCCCGTTAAGATCCTTCACATAACAGCTCACGACAGAAACCCTTTTAAAAGCAATCGCCGTCGGTAATAAAATGTCTCCTCTATGATCAACTCGCGATTTACTGTGACAACGACACGATCGAGTTTTCTCTCAGGTTTCATTTCCTGAGACGCCAAACACAGCCGTATGTTCATATTATTAAGGAAATTATGTATAGAAATTTATATAATATATCGGCAGCATGTTAGAATATAAAGTGAGAACTATACTGACTTTAGCTGTCATTTCTCATCAGCCTGCAGGATCACACCTTTTTTTTACGTCACATTGTGAGAGATGAACCGTAACAACTTTTTTTTTTTTCTCCATTTTTACATTTTCATTTAGACGTGTACAATCTGTGCTCTCAGGATATTTTACCTGATTTAACCGTTCTCATTCACGCCACACGGGAAAATTTTTGAACTTTTATCTTATATTACATAATGCATTTGTCACATGTGCCACGTATCAATATTATTATTATTATTATTATTATTATTGTTAATCAGTGCTTATAGATGTGTTATGAAGTCCTTTAAGATAAAGATTTAGAAAGAAGAAGATGAGAAAATATCCCAGAGGTATAGAGAACACCATTTAATGTGATCTTTCTGGTCGGGGAAAGATGGTGTGTGTGTGTGTGTGTGTGTGTGTGTGTGTGAGAGAGAGAGAGAGAGAGGTGTGTGTTTGGATGCGTGTATGTGGAGATGTCCTTGGATGTGATTGCTTTGGCTTGTGAAAGTAAAAAATGAACCAGTGAAGTTGTAAATATGTATCATATGTGCTTTTTGGTCTTTTCAGTCATGCCACGGTCTTTCTAAACAGTTTTTTGCCATCATTTAGAATCTCTTTTCGAGTAAATTGTGTAATTAAAGTGTTTTGCTCTCAGCCTGAGTTTGTTTGAAAGTTTGTTCATTCCACTTAAATGGCTGTGTGTTAATAAATACACTTTTCATCATTCACTCCTCTGTTTATTTAAAAGTTTTGAAATTTGCCATCATTAGTCATCTTTACTCAGTCGCCTGATGTTTAGAGAGGCTGCCATTGTGAATAACTACTAATATCTATGTAAATTAACACAATCTCAAGTATTTTTATGACGTTATTTAATATTGCATCAATCGACCGACACATGGTCTTAGGTTCTATTGGCGATAGCAGTGAGGGTTATTACCCCAGATACTGCCTTTACTACTAATTGTTGTAAATATTCTTTAAAAAAGTAAAAGTAAAAAAATAAAAAATAAATAAAAGGCCCATATTTGATTATTTGATTATTTTCTTAACAAATGAACACAGGTCTCATTGTTCCCACAAAGTGTGTCTGTTGAAATACTGCGCAGATAATGCATTTTTCATTCCTCAAAGTCCCTCCTCCAAATGCGGCGTATCAGTGCTGAGCCGTTGCCAGCAGCCGACACCAAAGCTAAAAAACAAGTCAGGGCAGAGTGTCTTCTTATACTGTATAAAAATCAGCATTGACATTTAAAAACAAAACATTAAGCCCAAAATTGTGTAGGTTCCTCTTGTGCCACTGAGGAAGCTCTGGCCTATCTCGGGGCATGACGTCTGGGAGTGTGCTGTGGTGTCTGGCACTGGGACATCAGTAGCAGATCCTTATTGTGCTGTGGGTTGCAGCCTCCATGGATCAGACTTGCTTGTCTGGTGCATCCCATGGCTTTTCCATCTAATTGAGATCTGAAGAATTTGGAATCCAGATCAACAACCTTAGACTAAGCCCCATATTTAGCCGGCTGCGATGCACTGGAAGTTCTGATTCCTTTTTATCTCGGCCAGTCTTGACGCTTTTCAGCAATTTGTGCTGCATTGACTTTTCTGTCATCCGGGATCGGACCGGACGAGCTGGCTTCTGGTCCCCACAGGCATAAATGAGCCTTGGCTGCCCATGATCCTGTATAATGGTATATGATTGATAAGCAGTGTTATTCAAATTACTTGGTGGAGTGTATAAATGATTTATAAATGCTTACACTTACAAGCATTTCACTGCATATCGTACTGTGTATGACTGTGTATGTGACAAATAAAATTTGAATTTGAATTTGTGTTAGTGATGTGGCTGATCGGTGTATGAGATCAATTAGAGAAAATCTAATTGTCTTGGTTAAACCCTGACCAATGCAAAAATGGAAAAGAACTAAAATCAGAATTTCTAACAGTAACAAAAAAAAAACTGAAATTGAGGCAGATAGCGAAAGAGCAGAATCAATGTACTTTTTAGTCTAAATATATTGCATTCCAAGTTCGGATAAAATTGGATGGTTGCGTCAAAAAGGGCATCCGGTATAAAACCTGTGCCAAGTTGTTTGCAGATCCGATGGTTCGCTGTGGCGACCCCTGGACGAGAGCAGCCGAGAGACTAAAAACAACCTAAACAAATAGTTGAAGCCAATTCTCTAGTCAACTTTGTGTTGCACATTGTTTAAGTCTATGCTAGAGAAAGTTTCTTATGCTGCAAAAGAAGCTCATTACTTCGTACAAAGTGTAAGGGGTGCCTACGTCTGCCCTCTCTCAAAGGCATTCCTTCCACAGTTATTTTTGTTTCAGCTGTGCTTTATTATCGTCAGGTTCACTGTGGATCTGGAGCCTATTCCAGGAACACTAAATCTGATACGAGAATACACTGTCCATGTTAGTTAAATAAAAAAGTAAATCATTTCACTGTGTGTAGCGAATTATGTTCTGACCAGCACAGTGTGACAGATCCACAGGTTGCACATCGTTATCCAATCTGAATGAGCAGCGCAGTCCAGCTGCATGAGGCTGTTCCACACTCATTCCTGGGTGCCAGTGAAGCTTGACTTATGACATCCTACATCTAAAGAAGGTTCGTCATTGAGATGTAAGGACAGGAGCTTCCATGCTGTGCGCTCTCGGTTCCAGGAGCAACAAGAGACTGCATTTGAAGCTGTTTATGAACTAAACATCTTTTTTTTTGTGTGTCGTATGCTAAGCAGATTTTCTATTTCGGACATTAATTCCACTTATGGTTTTAAAGCATTAAATCATTAGCATTAAACACTGTTAAACAATTTGCAGCCACTATGACTGTTAACTGAAGTGTGATTAGACACATTACAATTTTTGTTATCAGAAGTTGACCCCATTAATATATAGTGGCATGAAAAAGTATGTAAACCTTTTAGAATAACATGTTTTGTTTTGGGTTTTTTTTTTGCATTAATTTGTCATTAAATGTGAGAGACTGGTGAAAGTCTTTAAAATCACTTTGTAATCAGCTTTTTGTAAATCAACAATTCTTTTTTTGACGACTCATGGCTCACATACACGTATTCCTCTTGTGCTTAGCAAACTTAAAAAGTTTGAGTGGCTTTTAATCAGTCAAACTTCCAAACTCATTTTCTTTACAAGACTCCAGGTGTGTAACAACTTACTCCATTTAGCTCTTTTGAGATCATTAACTCAAGGATTCACATACTACTAGCACTCCACCGGCACTATGAAGTTTTGTTTCTATGGTTGTTCTCAATAAAGACATGAAAGATCACAATTGTTTGTGTTATTTAAGGCACATTATATTTGTCAGTTCTCTTAACTTAGATGAAGATCAGATCACATTTCATGACAAATTAATGCAGACAAAAACGTGAAATTCCAAAAGGTTCATATACTTTTTCCTGCCACTGTATTAACTTTACAACAATACTTTCCTGAATCAAAGATCTTAATTGTCATGCAATTCAAATTAGAAATATAAGTAATTAAAACGAAAAACACAATAAGCCAAAAATTTATTAAATATTTCTACAAAGTAATTTTAGTGTTTAGGGAATGTCCTGATATCAGATATGTGTTTAAATGCAAAGATGGCAGTTTAATTAAGAGACTGAGAAACTAAAATCAGCTTTTAAATGCAAACTTTCACAAAGGTCATCTGCATAAAAAAAAAAAAAAATCACATATATTATCATGTTGTAACACGAATCATTTTAAACCACAAAAAAAAAAAAAAAAACTTAATGACTGAGGTTTTTGTCTCTATCTGAACACCAGGTTGAATCTGTGCATCAGGACATCTGCTTAATTAAGTCAAGGCAAGTTTAATGACCTGCTTAGGTTTGAAATGCCATGTGGTAATGTACTAAGCATTTGGCCAAAGCCTCAGATGAGGTTTTTAGTAAAGCCCACACCTCTTTTCACAGCTGCCCTCCATTTTCTTTGACCCCCACCTGCAGGAGCGGTGTGCGTGCCCCCTGAAGTGCTTCCAGACTGCAGCTGAGCGGCCATAGTCTTCCAGCTGTTTCAAATTGCTTGACTCAATAAGCATGGCTGCAATCACAGCTAATCAAGCTATCATAGATTAATGTCAAAGTTGCAGGAAGAGATTTTTTCATAAATCTAAAAAAAAAAAAAACAACAACAACAGCAACAGCAAAAAAAAAAAATAGAACTTTATGAACCGCACTAAAGAGATCAGTTAGAAACACTTTCATTTACCAATGGATTTGCCCTGGTGCAATAAATGTCAGAAATAAAAATCTAGAAATGGAAGTCAGAATATACAGTATAAATGATATAAATGTAAGGGTTTTTGATCTTGCAGATTTAAGTTATAAATTAGCACAGGAATTTCCCTTAACTCTGAACAAACCCCTAAAAGGTGTTCTATAAGTGTTTTTTATGATTTTAAGGGGTTGTTCAAGCCAAACTGGAACTCAATCAATCAGATCCCATTATTCCTCTATATAATCCCCTGATACACTAATGCACTTATCCCAGTGTTTCACTAGTGCTTGGACACCATCAAGGAAGAAAGTTTTCCTCAGTATGCCGGAACCATAACCGGACTGCCAGCTTGATTCCTATCTGAAACACCAGCCTCCCAGGAACTCCTTTAATAGCCCAAACATGTGGAAATAGGGTGGAGTGAGGTCAGGACTGTACGGTGGATGTGACAAAAACTCCCAGCCCAGTTCCTGTAATGTGCAAGTGGTGTTGGTGAATGATTGTGTGTACAGTTCTACCAGACAGATGTGTCTCTTCTTTGTTGTAAATTGGT
>JAQMYJ010000005.1:3117495-3132510 GCA_030014305.1 Clarias laeviceps
TGTGCAAGTGGTGTTGGTGAATGATTGTGTGTACAGTTCTACCAGACAGATGTGTCTCTTCTTTGTTGTAAATTGGTGACCAGTTATCCATTGATTTTCAAGGATCAGGCAGGATCGTCATTCATTGACATACACCTTTCTTTAAAATGCTTGCACTGTTTATATATTTTACTGTGGCTAAGAGTCTCATCACCATACTGTGCTTGAAGTCTTCTGTAAGTGTCAATTACTTTTACACCTTCATTCACCAGAAATTTCATCCCTAGTCCCAGTTTGGCTTGAATGCCCCTCGTAATTTTTAGCTTATTGGGGCAGCTAATGCCCCAAACCAGACCAAGCCCAGATAGAATGTGACGGTTGTGTCAGAAAGGGCATCTGACATAAAACCAGTGCCAAGTCATACGTGAATCGGATGGTCCGCAGTGGCAACCCCAACCAACCTGTTTGATCTAAAAACGGAATTACAACAGAACTGGTGGAGTCACCCATGCTTAAGATTTGTGAGGATGAGTGTGTTATATACTTTGCGATGCTGGTTTGTATGTGAAGGTAAAAGATATTGATAGTATGGGATTGAGGCTTGAGGGTGTTAGACTGGCAGAAGGAGATGGGTGGGTGGAGAGATGAAAAAAAGCTTACAAGCAGCTGCACTACATCTGTCTTACACTGACACATGTGGCATTTGTGAAGTTCAAAAGAAGTTTTATAATGATGCAGCTGTTTAAAGATGTGAGAGTGTGTGTGTGTGTGTGTGTGTGTGTGTGTGCATGTGTGTATGTGTAAATGCAAAGGTGTAAAAGGTTTTTTTTCTTCCTCTTCTTCACTCCTGAGCTGATTTATGTAAATAAATTAGTCCAGGTTTAAAAAAAGGAAACTTGCTATTTTAACACAGAAAAATTGGAGTTGGAGTTGGAGCATAAATATCTAGATTTAAAACACTAGTTTTTATACAGTATGTAGTAAATATTCTTTTACTTTCTCCAGCTTTCTGTCAAACATATGAAACAAAGATGTTACATAAGCAGCTCTGGCTGTGTGCAACCACTGATCCACTGATCCTGATAGATATTTCAAAGGCCATTAGAGCTTATTAAAGGCAGTCAGTTGTAGGATCGCATGGTTAATAGTTACAATGAGGGTCTGAATAGGTCAGGAAGTGTGTGTGTGTGTGTGTGTGTTTGTGTGTGTGTGTGTGTGGTATTTGGTGGGAAGTGTTTTTAAAACACAGTATTTACTGTGAACCATTTGTGCCTGATGCCCTGCGTGACTCTCTGGAGCAGCACCTGCTCTCCATGCCCAGAGGTCACCAGTCAGGAGGTCAATGCCTTGGGTCGGAGGTCATTTCACAGAAACTCAGCAATTGATTTAGAATACAGATGGCCTAATCAGGTCAGGTGTCTGTCTTTCTTCTAGCCCGAGTCTTTCTTTTGATGGTTCGTATACACGTGTCTTTACAACGAGAGCAGATTCGTTGATTTTCACATTGATTGAGAACATCATTCAGAAAACTAAAAAAGAAACAAGGCATGTTTAAAGTGTGAGATCTTGTGCAGCTTAAAATTTGATCTTGCACCATCTGTTTTCCATTACAATTTGGATTAGCCCTGATTAGGTTTCAATTCCAGAACTGCCGGTGATAAAAGCCTGGAAAAGATTCAGTTTTTTTGCATTTCTTATCGCTTATTTCAAAAAGAAAAAAAAAGAAAAGAAAAAAGTGGCTGAAACCCAGGGTTTGTGATCAGGCCAAAGTTTCTTGTACGTTTTTTTTTTTTTTTTACAAGAAAGACTTTAGAACACTCTTAGTCTGGATGTGCTCCCATTGCTGATACATAATCATTTTTAAAGACATTTTCATAACCAGTTTACAGATTTAATCTATAAATAAAAAAATATTCAATTCACTTTTGGTGTGTGTTGTTTGCATATGCAGTGGGAAGTTTAATAAAAAGGTTTTGACAAAAATCTTCTGGGTTAGTATAAATAACATAAAGGTTATGTATAAAAGGGAGCCCCCTGGTGGTGCTAAGACAAAGCAGTTAATTATTTGTATATATATATTTTTTTTTAAGCCAGATTTTTTCCAAATGCATGAGAAATAGTATGTGAAATTATTTTACCACCATCAGTTCAAAAATGTGAACCATAGACCATGGTTGTTGTAGGTGAGGCCTCGCTGCTCTGTGAGATAGAGATCATATGTGATGACTCATTTGTGTGATGAAGTCA
The DNA here is from genome assembly GCA_030014305.1 of Clarias laeviceps. Taxonomy (NCBI): domain Eukaryota; kingdom Metazoa; phylum Chordata; class Actinopteri; order Siluriformes; family Clariidae; genus Clarias; species Clarias laeviceps. The sequence goes on from JAQMYJ010000005.1 coordinate 3,119,722, forward strand.
TGTGCGGGGGATGCGGGAGGGATTACCTGGAACTCTGAGGGCATGTTCAGGGCACTTCAGTTTTATAGTATTTCACTCAGCTTTTACGGCTGTGTTTTTTTTTTTTTTTGCCCACTTGTGATGTGGTATCGGTGTAGGAATGCATCCTCACTCGGATTCATTACCCATGCACATTTCATCTCCACTTTTATACTGGCCTTGCATGAGAACCGTGAGTGCCATGAGTAAGTGTGATTGAAAATCTTCACATATTGTTTTTTAAGTAATGCACTCCTGAAACGCTTACTTACTGCTGAGGTCAAGATGAAGATCTGACTCAGCACACAGTGTGGTGATGCCTTTAATCTGTAACGTAAAACAAAATTAATTAAAAAAAATAATAATACATTTTAACAATAACCATAGACGTGCACTGCTGAGACTTTATTTTTTAGGTTCTGGGTTATATTAGCTTGTTTATTCAGTAGGTGCCGTTTCTTCATATTAAATTAAATTAAATTAAATGTTATTGATTGAAGTAAAGAAATAGGAACAAATGTTTTACTGCGACATTATGCAAATTGCCGAAAGATCCAATTTAAAACTTGGATGTTTATGTAACAACCTGAGCAGCGACCTCATTTCCCCTCTCGTCTGTTCCAACCAATCAGCATTCAGCATCAGCAGTAAACTAATCACCGGCCTGATCATCTATCATCATCTGCATTTGTTTCTCACTGAGTTTTGCAGTGTTTTACAAACTTTTCCTTATGAAAAGTTGTTTTCTCTTTCTCATATGGCTGCTTTAAATTATTTAGTAACATTTCACATGGACAGTAGGGCATTGACTGTCAGAAAAAGAGACCTAAATCTAAAACAACACTTTGTTATTACATTACCACCACAACAATATATTTAAAAAAAAGAAAAATGAAAAAAATTAAGAAAAATTATAAAAATTACTCTTTTTAGATACTGATTTTAGAAACATTTCTGCTGGAAAAACAAACTTTTTTTTTTTTGTGAAAATGTCATTATTAAGACCCTTAAAGGATACCACAATGATAAAGAATGATTGTAGTGAGATTTCAAATGTGTTAGTCATTTAACACTTTAAGGGAGTCTTTTTTTTGCACAATGCATTTATTACTATGTTTACACTATGCATTTTTTAATGCGTAATCATAATACTTGGCAATTTATAGTTATTTTTAATGTGAAATGTGTGCACAATCAGTCAGTGCCTGTTATTCTGTTATTACATTAAAGCAGCTATAAAATGAATGAATGAATAAATGAAGAAAGTTCATCTGTCTCCCAGGATCCCAAAAAGCAACTATTGTTGCACCACTAAGAACATCTTGACCAACTCTATCACAGCCTCCATGGTGTCTGGGAGGAAAGTCATGGGTGGTGAAAACTGAACGATACATCATTGTCACCCAATTACGAGCCATTAAACATATTCACCACAGCAGATGTCTGCGCATAGCATGTAGCATCATCATTAGGGTCTGCTGGTGATCCGAGTGACAAACTATTTGCCCTCCTTCTATCCAGGAGGAGATGCAGGAACCTTTGAGTCAGAGTCTTCACACAACTTGGTAGATTGTCAGACCACAACTCTATTATTCATAGTATGTATGTATATATATATACAACGCATGCCATGTACTGTATTATAATCCTCTAGTGAATTCAATTAGTTCGAGCCTAACTGGCTAAAGAATTGTGCTAATTAGAATCAGCTGGTTTAATTAATGGATGGAACAAATATGTTACAGGACTTTAACTTTATGAAGCCAGGGTGTGGGGCAGGGGTTGTAGTTAAGGCGTTAGAGAACTGATTGGAAGGTTTCCGGTTCAAACCCCAGCTCCACCATGAGTGTGGCTCTTAATCCTCAACTGCTCAGATGCATAAGGATGCATGATGGATAAGGGTGTCTGTCAAATGCCATAAATGTAAATGTTCACCTGTCCATAAAAATGGCTAAAACTAGGGAATTTAAATTTCTGTACAACAATGTCATGCAGGATTGAGTGAGTGACACCAGAGTACTGCAGACATCTTTTTGACTCTATGCCCAGCCCGATCCAGCAGAGTTTGACAAATCAATTATTTCATACTAAATACCAAAAGGTTGTATAGCATATTTATTGCATAAAGTAACAAACTATTCTTATTATGTTGATTGTGGTTATTTTAAAAATAAAACCTCGTTAAAACATTAAATTTCACTTGTTTCACTTGTTTTTTGTCCACCACTGTACATTAATTATGCATTCCATAGATAGTCTGGTACTGTTGGGTATTCAATGTACTGTACATTATATTCAATGCACATATCTCTTACATAAAACATACATAATATTGCTTTATAAAAATACTTTTTTCTATTAATAGTGCAATTTACAATTTATATTGTTATCTATTCAATAGCCATTGCACCTATTCATTACCCATAGCTTAGTTATATATTATTTACTATGTGTACATGCTGTATAAATGCTTATTTATATACAGTATGCACATTAAGGCCTTCTTCCAGAAATTATCACCTTATAAACCATAATAGAGTCATTGATTTTTTTTTTTGTCTTATATGGAGGAGATCTTAGTAGTTACTATCTATCCATCCATCCATCTAGAAACCTCTGTAGTCCAACCAGGGACTGAGAACATTGTATTTATTCCTGTGGTAGGCTAATTAGGCTAATCTGAATGTCTTTGGACTGTGGGAGGAAACCAAAATACTTGGAGGAAAGTCATCAAGCATAGGGAGTACGTGCAAACTCCACGCACGCAGACCCCGAGGTGGGAATCGAACCCGGACTCTGGAAGTGCCAAGTCACTGTCTTAACCACTAAGCCACTAAGCCACCATGCAACCTAGTATTTACTATAGAAACTATAAAAGATGATGATATGCATAACCCTTATCTCATTACGGTGGTACCTGTAATGAGGGGTGGAATATATTAGGCAGCAAGTGAATAGTCAGAGGGCGGCACCGTGGTGTAGTGGTTAGCACTGTCGCCTTGCACCGCCGGGTTCGATTCCTGGTCAGGCTCGATTCCCGTCTCTGTGTGCATGGAGTTTGCATGTTCTCCCCGTGTTTGGTAGGTTTCCTCCGGGTACTCCGGTTTCCTCCCACAGTCCAAAGATATGTAGCTTAGGCTTATTGGCGTTCCCAAACTGCCTGTAATGTATGTGTGCCTTGCGATGGATTGGCACCTCGTGCCCTAAGCCTCCTGTGATAGGCTCCAGGTTCCCATGACCCTGAATACAGGATAAAGTGGTATAGAAGATGAGTGAGTGAATAGCCAGTCCTTTGAAGTTTATTTATTGGAAGCAGGTAAAATTTTGAAAATGGACAAATTGTGATGGCTGGAGTCAGAGCATCTCCAAAACCAGCAATGTTCCCAGTATGCAATGGTTAGTTCCTAACAAAATTGGTCCAAGAAAGGACAACCAGTAAACCAGCAAACAGGGTCAAAGGCACACCAGACTCACTGATGAAAAAGTTCATGCTGGCTATAATAAAAAGGTGTCAGAACACACAGTGTACTGGGAAACCTTCAATTCTGCTGTTGACAAAAACATGAGTTCATGTGTTGACCTTCAAATTCCCCAGACCTCAGTCCAATCAAGTATCAGTGGGATGTGCCTGATAAACATGTCTGATCCATGGAGGCCATGAAGTTGAAATACAATTTATGAACAAGAGTGCAGAATTAAAGTTGGAGCAGTTATTACTGATTAATCTAGCTATTCAGTAGATGTTCGGTCTTTTGATAAAAAAGTAAAAAAATGACAGGAATATGACAGGATGATGAGAGAGAGAGAGAGAGAGAGAGAGAGAGAGAATTTTGTGTAGACCTGGAATGCCTATCGCTGCCATTTTTTCAGACCCAACTCAAAATTCATCATACAGGTGTGACTTCATCAGGGATCACATGGGAGCCTGGGTATGGACAAGTGTCTGCAAGCTCACTAAGAGAGCGATATCAGTGAGATGGGAGTGAAGCAAGGGGGATATAGAGGTGGGGTGCAAATGAAGGACCTGGAACCACTAGTGTATGTGAACAAGTGTTAATCCCTGGATGAAGTGTATACGCACTCAAGAGGTGCCAAGAAAAATTGGATGTTGGGTCTCGAGCAGATACAATCACTCCTCAATCACATAAACAGGTAAGGGACTCACTATACAGGTGTTTTGTTTTTACAGGTAAATATCCTAATTAACACCTGGCAACATGACATCACAGCATCCATAAGAAGTCATTGTATTGGTAATTTGTTTACCTAATTCAATGCCCTGTATTAGTGAATGCTGACAAAGATGTAAAGATTATTCATGTGTTTGTTTGCTACCAACGTCCTTATTAGTACTGATACACAGTTGGCTCACTAGGGGAGGTGACATTCTCGAATACATTTAAATGTGGCCCAGTCAAAAAAAAAAAGGAAAAAAAGGGGGAATATATGGTCTAAATTTAATTCTGATATTTGAACTAAGTACTGGTCTCCTTTTTGCAAATCTTTACGTTTGAAAATTAAGCATTAAACACAGAGCCATAGATTATCTTTCTAATTAATCTTTATAATATTTAATTGTTATTTATTGTTAAATTGTTATCATACTACAGTACATTATAATTAATATATATATATATATATATATATGTTCAGGATGCTTGTGAATGAATGTGCCTTTTAGAGAAATGCTGATAAATGAACAGATGTAAAGACTTTTTTTATGTGTTGCTAGTCTTCGAAAAGTCTTTAAACCACTTGACACTGGAATAATTACCCCTGATCTTGAGATATCACATGGGATATCTATTCAGCTTTGCAGTGTGCCACTTTAAGAAACGCTAATATATATGCCCCAAAGCTGGAAATACAAGCTCTAAAGTAAACACAATATTAACTGCTTTCCCTAAAGAAGTGACAAGCTGACAAGCTGATGGCACACGGAGAGGTTAGTGTTTCCCTTATTTATTCTTTAAAATCCGTTAAAGAATATAAAAAATATTCTTTATCAAATGTATTTTATGTGTATGATTTTGGGAATAATAGTACAAAGTGAATGAGACTAATGATGGGTGTGGTTATTGTGAATGATGAGACTTAATGGATGAGCAAAAATGTAAAAAAGGTTTTTTTTTAAGTGTTGCACAATTATATGTATTGAGCCATGGATAGAATTTGAATCTTTGCTAAATGATGAAAGAAAAGAAAAAGATGTAATATATAAAATATAAGATAATAATAAAAGACTAGATAAGAGAAATTTGTGTCTTGTGTGAGAGCGAACGTGAGCATTAGTCAGTGTGTGTTTACTTTGGGCTTATAGAACTGTTTAACCGTGACACATGTGTTTGGTTTTGTGGGCAGAGTCAGCTGACTGCCACACTGCTAACCTCTGTTGTGGCGGCAGTGTTTGGCTCTCTGCAGATCGGATACCACACCGGCAATGTCAACTCCCCAGCCAGAGTGAGTACATGACTCTGCATAGCATGGCACAAACATACACATCTCGTTGAATAAACTTTCAAAAAAAAAAAAAAAGTTGTGAGAGCTTTCTATTCAGCTCGCCGTGGTGTTGGAAGGATTTATGTTTACAGACAGGTGGCTATGATGTCTGGACTGTGTTGATTTATCAGCTTGGTGTGTGGATACTGTGCAATGGTCTCCAGTTGGTATTTCATTCCAAAGCTATCCAGGATGGTCTTCCAGGTCTTAGTCATGTCTTTCAGGTGGATGAAATGCAGTATATTCATTAATTCTGTGAACTTGGCATGCAACTGGAATCTGATGTCAAAACTGCAATAAACAGAAAGTTTCGAAATATGAAATACTTCATCAAATGCTCACAATCTTCCCATTCATATACACATTAGAACTAGCACCTGTTCATAAGGACCTTGTTATCCTCATTACCTTATGTCTATTTTTACACTATTTTAAGAGCCCCATCGCATCAGCATTTGATTTGAAGACATTTTCAATTTATATATAAAATGCACTATCAGGAGACTTATCTAAGGCACGATTACCGCATAATGCACTAAATTTATTTCAATTGGTCACTTAGAGATCATGAGGAAGAAACCACCCTCAAAAAATTAACCCATGCCTGTTACGAGGCATCGACTGTGTCACGCAGGCTTGGAGGATCCAAAAGCAGACACAACAGATAGGACTTAGTTTTACTGATTTAATGAAAAAATGTGAAGGATAGAAAAGAGGGAGAGGCATAAGCAGAGAAACAATACTTTGGGTGCTGTCTGAGGTGGGCAGAGATGGCGTGAATTGGCAGTGGCTGTAGAGGAGGTTAAGGGATGGGTGATGCAGAGCGCGTGCCATGGGCAACGCGCAGAGTGAGCGCGACTGTGCGGGGAGATCAGACCGTGCTGAATCCGACGCGCAGAAAGAGTGTGGTGGTGTGATGGAATCAAAGCTGCAGCGCACGTGCTGAATCCGGCGCGCAGGTTGAGAGAGAGAGCAGCCGTATCAGGAGATCAGGATTGTGAATTGAAGAACTGGTGATTCAGAAAATATGCACCTGTGATCAGAGTTGCAGGAATCCTGGGGGTTGAGGCAGAGTCGAAGTCAGAGACGAAAGCAAAAGATCAAAGCCGGGTAATCAGTCAACGTTGCAGACAATTCCAAATCGTAAGGCAAAGAGACGTAAAAGGGGGGCTGCCGAGTGACGTCGGTCTGCTTGTCGCTTGATAATGCTGACAGTGTGTAGGAGCCAGTTCCTGGCAATGATCCAAACCCTCTTGCAACGGTGTATGAAGGACTGGGCCGAAGGTACCATTACCTCCTCTTCTTGGGATGGGAACAAGGGAGGCTGATAGCCCAAGCAGCATTGGAAGGGAAAGAGACCTGTTGAGGAAGTTGGCAAAGAATTGTGCACATACTCTATTCAGGGGAGGTTCCTGCTCCAAGTGGTCGCGTCTCGTGATGCCATACATCTTACAGCTAGTGTTTCTAGCTCCTGATTATGTCTCTCGGTTTGCCCGTTAGACTGAGGATGATAGCTTGACGAAAGGCTGGGTGTCGCGCTGATTAGTCTGCAAAATGCCTTCCAAAACTGTGCCGAGAACTGAGGTCTATTGTCTGAGACAATGTCGGAGGGGAGACTATGCAGACGGAAGACGTGAAGAATCATTAATTCAGCGGTTCCTTTGGCTGATGGAAGCTTCAGCAAAGGAACTAAAGCAATCTACTATGGTTAGAATGCAGATGTTGCCATTAGAGTCTGGGAGGCTGGTGAAGAAGTCCAGGGAAATATGTGACCAAGACAGACGGGGAACCGGGAGAGGCCTCAAAAGGCCAGAAGGAGGCTTATTTCTTGATTTACTTCTAACTCAGACATCACAGGCTGCCACAAACCCTAGGACATCATCTCTCATGGAAGGCCACCAGAATCATTGCTGGAGAAGAGTCAGGGTGCGGGTTCCACCAGGATGGAAGGGAACTCAAGAGCTATGTCCCCATTCCAATATTTGAGCTCGGACAGAGGCCGGGACAAAAAGCAGACCGGGGGGGATGTTGCTGGGGCTTGATTCCTGGTCGAGTGCTCTCTTAATCTGTGTTTCGATATCCAGGAGTGCGGCTGCCACAAGGCTATGAGCAGGAAGGATGGGTTCAGTCGGAGACGGTTCCTAGGGTGTGGAGAACTGTCGAAACAGGGCGTCGGGTTTGACGTTTCTGGAGCCAGGGCGATACGAAAGCGTGAAGTTAAAGCGTGAAAAGAATAGAGTCCACCTGGCCTGATGTGCATTGAGTCGCTTGGCTGATCTGAGGTACTCTAGATTCTTATGATCCGTCCAGACTAAGAATGGGGAAGCGGTTCCCTCCAACCAGTGTCTCCACCGGCTCCAGCCGGTGATAAGGAAGGTCGGATGATCCCTGCTGCCAGTGATTCAGTGATGTATTTATTCATGGCATTCCTCTCCGGGGTGGAAAGGAGTACAAGCGTCCCCTTGGGGGGGGCTGTACCTGGGAGGAGGTCGATGGAGCAGTCATAGGGTCTGTGGGGTGGCAGAGAGAGAGCACGTGTCTTGCTGAAAACTTGTCGGAGGTCACTGTAGGCAGATGGGACGCTGGAAAGATCTGGAACTCCTCTTCAATAACATGGTGTGACGAGTTCTTTGAGATAGGCCCTCCAGGATTCCCAGTTTCATTGGAGAGCCTTTTGTATTAACAGGCACTGAAGACGGAAATGGCCTACCTGGACACAGTAGAAGCAGGCCTCCTTGTCCCGCCGATGTTGGCGTTCCTTGGGAGAGATTCGGGTCTGGTCGACCTGCATGGGCTCAGCAGGGGGACTGATACTCTGTGGTGGAGCGGCTGATCTCGTCTCTACCAGGGATTGGATGCGTTCTTGGCGTCTGAGTCAGAGGCGCGCGTCAATGCAACCTGCAAAATCGATGAGGCCATTCAGGTCTGAAGGAAGCTCTCGAGAAATTAATTCATCCTTCATGGACTCGGTCAGGTTAAGAAACTCAATGGCATAATCATACACTGAATTTGAAAAGCATTTTCAGTATGAGCACAATAGTCTTTACGAATGCAGCAACAGTTTCTTGTCAGTATGCAACAAAGATTATCTACAGACATTGGAATTGTCAGTAATTTGTGAAATAAATCTGTCCTATAGATCAATCTTGGGGTTTTGTTGGTGGTATAATATTTTCGTGCTTGACAATAACTAAACTGAACTTTGTATTGATGCAGCACACACAATAGACGCACTTTTTTGGTTCGTGCCCCATTGACTCCATATATCCTATTTCACATAGCCGTTATGGTTACTGCACTGCTGCACTATGGTTATTACATGCTGGAAAGATGCTCTAATATCTCATTGTTATTTATACTCTGCTAATTATAACAATGACAATAAAGTTGATTGATTGATTGGTTTTGTGCTTGTTATCCTTTAATGACTCAGGTTATTGAAGACTTCTTTAATGTGACATGGAAGTCTAGACACAATCAGTCTATGCCAGAACACAGTTTGACATTTCTGTGGGCTCTCTCAGTCAGCATTAAGGACTTCGGAGCTCTGTTGGGATCACTAGGTGTCAAAAGCCTGGCTGATTCCTATGGAAGGTGAGAACTGATTTCTGGGAATCTTTTTTTTTCTGAAAGCATGTTGAATATATATTGGTTGTAATGTCACTCTTGCTCTTTTTTTCCTGTAGGAGAAATGCTATTCTCATAGCAAACATTTTGTCTATAGTGGGTGCTGGTCTGATGTTCCTAAGCAAAGCATCTAAAGCTTATGAACTTCTTATTGTGGGCCGTTTCATTTTTGGCCTTTTCTGTGGCCTGGTGATGAGTCTGAACCCTCTGTATATCCAAGATGTGTCTCCGATTAACCTCCGTGGTGCCTTCGCAACTCTCAACCAGGTTTCTTTTGCCTCTGGCATCTTCCTGGGCATGGTGAGAGACCACACAAACACTCTTTTCATCTCTTGTTCATCATTTTAAAACTCTTTAATTATGATCTGGTTTCCATCAGTGAAAAACTAACCTCGACTAATTTGTTTGTGGTGAATGTTACAGGTGGTGGGCTTAGAAACAGTCCTGGGTACATGGAAGTACTGGGCATTTATGTTGTCTTTGTCCCTCATTCCTGCTGTCCTCCAGTACTTAATCTTACCTTTTTGCCCTGAGAGCCCTCGCTATATCTTTATCAACTGTGGTAAAGAGCAAGAAGCAGAAGCTGGTGAGTGTGTGAGAGATATTTACCTGCTTAGACTTTAATGTATAAAGAATGTACATCTCATCTGCATATCTCATTTTGATTTTACCTTCAGCTTTAAGAAGGTTAAGAGGAAACCCTGAACAGGTAGCAAAGGAGATGGATGAAATGAGAGAGGAAGCAGCTCACAGTGAAGCCAGAGTAACTATCGGGGAATTCTTCATCAAGCGCTGCTACAGGCAGCCCATAATACTTGTTCTAATCATAAACCTGGGGAGCCAGTTATCTGGATTCAACGCGGTTAGTGTTAATATAAGAAAATGACAATCTGATTTTGTATTGTTTGGGATACATGCCCTAAGAGTGGAATGTAAACATTTACCTTTCTGTATGAGAAATATTCTCTAATAACTTGTGTGTACACCAACCTAGTTTGTACAGGGTGAGCCATGGAAAAGTAAAAAGAAAAAAAAGCCCGCCTCCAATTTCGGTGCCACGCACTATGTCATTCTATCATTATAATAATTATAAAACAACAATAATAATAATAACTTTACATTAACTAATAATACAATTATAATAAGGATATTTATTATAATAAAGTAATTATATATACATAAACTCAACTTGTCAGACTTTCGCCTACCTTTCCGTGGCCCACCCTGTATTTTCTATACAGGAGACGCTTTTTTTTTTTTTTTTTTGCTTGTTCTTGTTATGTCCTTTTTAACATATCTTTTATAACTTGCCATTGACATGGCAATTTTTTTTTTTTATTCAGGAGACCTAAAGGTTTATGACTAAAATGATTAATATTCATATTATTGATATTTTGTCATAGAAGAAAGGTATATTTTTCCTCCTTAAAATGTATTTTTTAATTCCTCAATTATAATTACTTCTATTATAATAAAATGAATATAATAATAATAATAATAATAATAAATTGAATACAGCCATATTTTGTCAAACGTAACCTACTACATATCACAATTAACCATAAGTCCAGAAATTTATTTTTCTTCCCAACAAAAAATGGCACAAATGAATGCAAATATACTCCTTTCCTTTAATTATTTAATTTCCTCCTTATACTTCAAATCCCACAATATTATTATGTCTTTATACAGCATCCATTGATCCTCAACTGTTCAGTTGTTTATGGTGGACACCTTGGTCTCTTCCACCATTCAATATAACTCATTCATCATTAGGAGTTCTGTTTAAAAGATTCTTCTTTTTAGGTCTTTGTAGTTTTTGGATAAAATACCACACTCTTACTTTTTCATTTACAGATCATAAATTATTCAACGAAAATATTTACCAAGGCCAAATTTGAAGAAGCAAAATATCTGACACTTGGAGTTGGAGCTGTCAACGTGGCATTTACCATCGTGTCTGTGAGTGTTAGAACTTTCCTGTGTATTTAGAGCTGTGTGTGATTCAGAGGCATCAGTGTGAGGTTTCTATCTGCAACCACTTTTACTGATGATATTCGGTCAATTCTACTGTATTAACATCTCTTATATTTAGAAATGCTGAAACATTCTTGTTTCCTTGATCTTTTTTTTTCAACAGGAAGGTATGCTCTGTGTTATTTCATAAATTGTCATTTGTTTCTTCTTAAAGTTGTTCTTGGTGGAGAGGGCAGGGCGCAGGAAGCTGCTCCTTACAGGCTTCCTATTGGTAGCTTTTTGTAATTTACTAATGACCATCACAGACTCCTTGCTGGTGAGATTAATTCATACTGTATGTTTTACAAGAAAAAAAATACATTGAAATATTTATACTGTATGTAAGAGGATTCATTCATATTCATTCATTTTGAAACTCTGAAGTCAACCAACCTAGTCTGTAATCTTCGATTTCAGAGCTAAAAGTCAGAATGGCCCTAATCCTCTTCCATATATTTAACATAGGGAACCCATCCAATAATGATAGTAATGATGATGTAATTCACTTTATGTCTCTTTAGGACATAGTCCTGGACATCCGTGGTCTTCAGGTGCTTGTGGTGTTTACCCTGATTTCAGCATATGAGCTGGGTCCAGGGCCCATCTCTTGGTTCATTGGTTCTGAGCTTTTTGACCAGCCAGCCCGGCCCATCGCCATGGCTTTCACCAGCATGCTTAACTGGGGAGGAAAGTTCCTGCTAGCCCTCCTTTTCCCACCACTATTGGTATGGCTTTACTATTCCTAACAACTAAAAATTTAGTAAATTTGAAAAAATGGATTGAATATTTGTATTCAATAACTCAGAATAATTACTACTATAAATAATAATCATGATTTTACATTAACAAGCAAGATGCAGTGGAACTAATATATTGGGCAAAGTAAAAAAAAAAAAAAGAATAGAATATTTCAGACATTTTACAGTTGATCTTTTTTATTTTACAGTTGATTTTTTTTACATGCCTGATAATATTTAAATATTTAAAATTTGTACCTCGTCATTGGAGTTGTTTTTCATCTTTTTTGGTAAAAGACGCACTCAGCTCTACATCAGAGAATAATGGCTGATCATTTTGTCAAGCACATTCATACAAGTGGAGTGACTGATTTTACCCTTTTGAATGGTGAAATACTTCAACAATGATGCACAAAACATTAATGACATCTCAGTTTGCTCTGGTAGTTACTGTGACAATAGCAATGAAATCAGGAAGTACAGTAAAGAAAGTACAGAAAAAGTACTACATTCTCCAAACCTTTAAATGAATGTGTTGTTTTGTCCATAGACATTATCAACCAGAGGTGGAAGATAACTAAGTACATTTACTTTGTTACTGTACTTCAATACAGTTTTCGTGTACACTATGTGTACTTTTCTTGAATAGTTTTATTAGTGGATTCTTTTTACATATACTCCATTACATCTTAAAACAATTATCTGTACTTTGTACTTAACAACAACTACTCACATTATTAGAGTGGTGTGTAGCATTTGATGAGGTGATATCACTACCTACTGACTCTTATACATAACTGTGTGATTTATATTAACACCATGGAATTCTCAGCTAATACAAGCTCAGTCATTTTGATACTTGTAAATTTTGTAAGATGTAAATTTGAAGGTA
>JAQMYJ010000005.1:3201618-3221793 GCA_030014305.1 Clarias laeviceps
ATTCATAGTTTTGATGCCTTCAGTGAGAATCTACCATGTAAATGGTCATGAAAATAAAGAAAACACATTGACAGATAAATGAGAAGGTGTGTCCAAACTTTTGGCCTGTATTGTAATATATATACAGTGTATATATATATATATTGTAATGATACATATACTATATTATCATTACAAATACTAAGTGTTAGATTTACCAATAACTGATTTATACAAAAGGTTGGATTGCTCCATATGTCTAACAGCTTCTCAGATGCAAGCTGAAGTAGTGGTAAGCATGGTAGTCTTGCAACACTAAGGGCTGAGTGTTTCCCGCCACGCGTCTCTGTAATTTATTTAGTTTCCTCTGGGTACTCTGGTTTCCTCTCGAATACATGCAAAATAAGCTTATTGGCATTTCATAATTGGCTGCAGTGTGTGTGCTTGTGTGCCCTGTGATGGATTGGCACCCTGTTCGGGGTGTATCCTGCCTCATATCCTGAGTCCCCTGACCCTGAACATGATAGGCAGTATGGAGAATGAGTGAGAGTGAGTGAGTAATATCTCCTACTGAAGCATATTATCAGACAGTACTCCAGTGGATTTGATCTAAAATGGTGCATAATGTTTTTTTTTGTTGTTGCACAAACGTGTGGCATCCATGCCAGCTCGATTCTACTCTTTCCTCAAGATTCTACTTTTCCCTTAAGTTATAGTCACTAATATGATTTGTAATGAAACAAAAACACACACTAGTGATACATATAGTTAAACATCCTAGTGCTGTTATGCTCTATATTAGCACTCATCAGAGGAATGCCCAATCTGATTACTCGTGAACCAATGATTAATAATTAATCACTCTTTGTGGTAACTTTACTATCGGAAATACACAAATGTGTGATTTCTTTTAATTCAACAGCACATTCAAGAAGATTTGTGTTGAATGTTCAAACAAGTTCATGTAAATGCATGTATGAGTAAACTATTGTATAATATGTAAACATTAGTGATTGACCGACAACAAATTATATCATTGTTCAAATAAGGACACAGGACATACGTTATTTCAACTGATCTTTAAAACATACAAGAATACACGTGCTTCAATGAATAATAGAGACATATTGGCACTTTCTAGGTTTCAATTTTATTTTAGCACCATTGTCAAGAAGGAAGTCACAGCTCTAAAACCTTCTTGAGAACCAAAAACACACAATAGCGATACATATAATTAAACATCCCAGTGCTGTTATGCTCTATATCAACACTCATGGAATGCCTTTGTCCAATTCATTAATGATTAATAATTAATAATTATCTGGAATAATTTGTCTCTTGGAATTACACAACCTTTTTTTTTTTTTTTTTTAACAAACATTTTTCAATTAAATTCAACAGCACGTTCAACAGGATTTGCAAACCAAAGCAGATTTCCTTTAAATAAAAATTTATTACAGTTTTTTTTTTCGTACAACTTTTTGAAACCAAAGCCAGACATGTATTACAAGCCCTTGTGCTATTAGTTTAAACATAAAAGAAGAACTCTCTTGTTATAGCATGGCTTCAAAACAGGGCATTGAAACACTTTTTCTACAACACCTCCTGTCTAACAGTTCAGTCTGTGCAGCTCAGTACAGTGCAGTTGGAATATAGATTCCTTAACGGCCAAGACTACAACCAAGACCTTCAGCTTGACATTTTTAGTATTTTTTCCATTTTTTTAATTCACACACTTAGTAAAATATGCCCAAAAATAAGCATGCCAGTACAAAGACAGTAGAGCAAGTCGCACACTGAACACGTTGAGTTTTATTGGGAACCAGAGGATAGCTGGCTGCTGTAGCGATACCACACTGGTTATCCTTGTTCCTGGACATCTTGATGTAGCCTGTTTCTCCCCAGTCAGTACCCCAGCTGTGAAATATAATTTCTTGTTTTTCAAAAACATTGGCTTTACTAAATAAGCACTTAAATCTACTTAAATCTAGTGTCAAGATATTTTAGAAATGTCATTTTACCAAAACATAACTTAACATAAAAATTTTTTTACCTGTTCTTGATCAGCCAATAATCCATTCCATTTTCAGTGCCATAACCAACAATAAGGACACCATGACTCAGGCAAGTGTGGCTACATTTAGGTTCATCATAAACACCTAGATCCATTGAAGCAATCATTTATTTAAAAAAAAAAAAAAAACTAATTGACTTTTTTTTTTGTAATTAGTACAAACCCTCAATATTTCAACAAGAACAAGAGGATCTGTATGTACTGTATCTATACCACACACACTCATATATACTACACTGGAATCATTGGTTGTTTGAGACTCACCTGATTCATAGAGGTGGATGGACGTATGGTTTGCATCTATGGCAGCAGAAATGGGTCCAATGGTGGCTACGGCTTCCTGCAAAGCATTCTCATCACTACTGTTTATGTCCACATAGCCAGTGCAGGTGGCGCCAACAGTGGCTGAATTAAACCTGCATTTCCCATCCTGCGTTAGAAAAAAAAAAAGATGAGAGCTCTATTTTTAGAAAGAAAATAGGACATTTCAGTTTTTATCAAACAGACAGGATCATGGCTATAATACCTTTAGGCTGTCACCACATAATATCATACTACTGATTGATGTTTGATTTATTGTAAATCATTGATCGGTTTCCTATAACAACATGCCCCCAAGTGTTAATTCTTTACACAATTTACACATTAACAAACAGCTGCTGAGGTTGTAACTATTTTTGTAGGGTGCCTCAGTTGTCACTTTGAATTTTTGTAGGATTTTTGTCATATAGCGCTCTGATTATTGCCTTTAACTAAAGGTTATTCTTTTTTTTTTTTTTCTTTAGCATAAAGTAAGTAATTTTACAACAATTTTGACATATCGTTTAAAGCCAAGTTGATGTGTTTAAGTGTTCTACTTACTGTAGCCTCATATGGGTAGGATTCCTCTGTGTCTAGTCCATTATTTTCTTTCACATAGTTAAAAGCCAAGTTCATCTGGCCACCCTTGCAGCCTTTGTTCCCAGATTGTGTAGAGCAGTCCACCAGCTGTTGCTCGCTAAGTAACACCAGTTTCCCAGTCTTCTTAAATATCTGTCCCTCTAATGCCCCTGTCTATGGAAACAGTGCAGAGAACGACAGCATGAATATAAGAAATTTGCAGAAGGTAATTGATTAAGTAACACAATCAGATTAATTACTCTTGGGATTAAAAGACTAAATTGCAGGCTACTGAGCTGAAATTGCTTGCAGTATAAGCAACAATTTGAATTCTCCTATTTCTCCTTACCGCACTAAAGGCCCAGCAAGAGTCACAATTCTTCTGGTCTTTAACCCCAGTTACATAGCCATTTTCAGTCCAATTCACAGATTTTGGAAGAGCAGCTCCTCCTGTCTGTCGGAGAAATGTAGCTGCATTGTGTTGATTGGGTCTGTTGAAGGGTAGGCAGCCCTTAGACTCACTGTACTCCTGGTCATCCTGTTTGACATACTGTAAAGATATTGAAAGGAGATTAATGCAGAAGGAATACTTTTACAGGCCTTCTGTCAATGATCGTACTGTATAGTAAAATATCTTTATAATACAACTAAAAGTGACAAGACAATAGTAAGTGTGTGTGTGCTCACAAAATAACAATAATGTGATTATTTGTCATATGTACTTCACAGCACAGTGAAATGATTTTTCGCATATCTCAGTAATGAAGCTGGAGACAGCAGTAAAATAAAGCTGAATTTGTTCATTACTCATTGGTTCAGGAACAGTCTGAGGAACATGACGAACGGTTGACTCAACCTTCACATTCTCCAGATCTCAATTCAATTGAGATCCAATGGGATGTCCCGGACAAACAAGTCTTATCCATGGAGGACCCAACTTGCAAGACGTGAAGGACCTCCCGCTAACATCTTGTTGCCAGATACAACAGTACACCTTCAGAGGTGAGGTTATAAAGTCCAGGCCTTAATGGGTCAGAGCTGTTTTGAAAGCACAAGGGGAACTGACAATATTAGGGGTAGGTGGTTTTATTGTTGACTGATCAGTATACTGAAGGCGTAAAATATTGAATGGCGAATGGCCAAATGTCTCTGTATAAAGTCATTTTTGTGTCTCTGCTATATAGAGATGCATGTGTGCATTAAATCATTCCTGTTGTGGGTTTGTTCTGGTCACCTGTTCGCTAGTTTGTAGCATAAGGACTTTCAGCAAATACACATATACAGTTTGTCAGTCTTTGAATTCCAGGGTATTATATGTAATCTCTCTTTTATGAGAAAATAAATATTTTTTTTGCAATTTTTATTAATACCATGTCTGCAAAGTAGCTCATGCTGAGTTTGTAGCTCTTAATGCCCTGCTCAGCCAGCTTGTTGTGATCCTGGACCAGCTTTAGATTTTTCCGCCAAGTATTCTTATGCCAAGTTTCCTCCTCTAGAGATTTATAGGTCTTACCTGGAAGAAAAAATCCACTAGAATTAGAGGTGTATAGATTGGCAAATGAAATTGAAAACATTCTGCAAATTTTCAGTATAAAAAATAAGAATAAAAAAAAGTTTTGTTCTTTCGTTACAAAATAATTATTATAAAAAATATTTTTCCTGATCCAATACTTCCTGATTTTCTCTCATATTCACATCCATCCCTACATCTCTGAATCAAGCATCCTGTTGGAATATATAATGGGAAAAAAAATTGTCTGTCTAGGGTGATTTATACTGTATAATGGTAATACTACAACATGCATACAACATATTGTTAATACATTATTTAGAGTATTAATTCACATAATAAGACTTTATATAATTTAGGGCCACCTATAACTCAATGATATATTTGTGCTACAGTCAGTGTGAAAGGTTATTGGAGCTAAAGCGAGATGAAAGAGCAGATCTTTTATCTTGTGAAAAACAAGCAGTAAACAATGTGAAAACAATATTTCTGGACACAGGATTTCTGAGGCAGAAACATACAGACTATGAGCAAAATTATGAAATGTACCAATGAGCAATATGCATGACAAAAGCTTGATAAGTAGACTCTAAAAGCAGAGTCATCCACTATCACTGATGTGGATGATTCTATTTACTGATTTTTTTTTTTTTTTTTGTCTCAAGGACATAGTGAACGTTTTATAGTAAAGACTTTATACAGTAGCTACTGTTGCATTTCTATAATGTCTATAACCATTTTTAAAGGTGTACTCTGTTTATTACTATATGTTAAGTATGTGTAAGAAGATGTCTTACCAAACTTTTTTTTCCAGACTTGAAATTCGTCATCTTTCTCATCTTGAGACACAATGATTCTCATGGCTAGAGCCATGAAAGCGGTGATCAGAAGCAAAGTCTTCATTCTGAAAAGAGTATAGTTTGGCCTATTTTTTGTGATGAAAAATATTGTGAAGCCAGTACATTAGCTTATACTATTCTCCTAGGTGTAACCCTTCCTCATCTTCACTCACATCCTGTTTCAAACGTTCACTGAATTTAAAAACAGGAAACACAAAAATTTTAAATGATTGTTAACTAATCTAACCAGCATCATTTAGCTAGATGAGCTAACTCTAGCCTACTGCATTTACAATGCTTGACATTTTTGGCACTGCAAATTATTGTTGTTGTGTATTTCAATTATTTATATATTTAAAAAATGTAATTAAAGCATTTAAAAGTCAATAGAAATACTGTATATTGACCTTACTATTGCTATGTAACATATTTTTTAAGTGTTAAAATTAACATCTTTATATTTCCACCTCACAAATTCAGGCAGTCAAAATCTTTAAACAGAAGATAAGTCTTAAAATTCCCTTATTTATTATTATTTTCAACATTAAATATAAGAAAATGTGCATTTAGCCTTTTAATTCATCACCTAAAGTATCTCAGTTTTACAAGCCTTTTTACAAGTTTTACAAGTCTTTCTCTTTACAGGGTTAAATAAATCAATCTGTGTATCAAGCTGTAAATCATTCTGGTGTATACATGTCATATGCATGTGGTTGAGGGGTCGGGGGTGTACATATCCTCCTAGAGCTTCTGAGCTGTAAATTCATTTACAGTGATGTGTGAATGTACAGTATGACCTTTAGGAGCCTCACTACTGTAAACGTGTGCCAGTGACAGGCAAGGAACCGTCATTGCTGGAAAATGTGGCACACATCACACTTAAAAGGTGCTCCTCTGTTGTTTAGTCATTTTTGTTTGCTTACCACTTTATATTTCATTGAGTCATGTGAGCATCACTTAATGTAAATTTCTGCTGTTGTGAACTGGATTTACAGACAACATTTTTTTTAGTTAAACAGCTATTTATTCACAATGGCTGTCTAATAGCAGTCTACTGGTAGTGTGAAAAGGCTTCCTATAATCTTTATATTAGCTTAAAATAATGTTTTTTATTTAAATAAAAAATTATTTATATTGGATTAACTATGGCAATTACGTATAGAGTTCACCCAGGCTTTTTGAGTGGAGCATGGTGTACCGTAAGCACCACACAGGGCCTGTACATGGGAGCTGCCTGGTAGTATGGTGTGAGGGCGTGATAGGGCCTAGCATAGTAACTGGGCTGGGACTTAGCATAGGAGCTGGACCTGGAATGATAACTTAGGTTTTTATGTTTGTTTTTAGTATTTTACATTTAAATGTAGTTTCCCAAGCAATATTAACAAAAACACAGACTTTGTAACTAAAAAAGCATAAGGCTTCCAAAGCCACAAAGCAGTCACATGTATGTAGACAAAAAAAAAAAGAAAAACAGAAAATGAAAGCAGGTAGCACTTTGCAAAGCAGCTTATGACAAAGAAAGGTGTAAACATATTTATGTAATATGAAACTAGTACAGGTTTGAGTCAGATGTTGAAAGAATTCATTAAAAGAGTGAATTGTCAAATGTATGTCGCAACTAGAAGTAGCAGCATGACAAATTTATTACCATTTTTATGACATGAACACATGGTGGAATTGGATCAATGTGAAGATGTAAAAAAAAAATCATGTTAAACTGCTATGAAATATGAGATTCAAAAAGAGATTACTAATGCTCTGGCATGTCATATAGAAAAAAAAGGTAGGGTTCAAATTGCTGCAAACAGTTACCAAGTATGAGGTGCCTAGCTGCAAAAACTTTGTGAATATAGTGTTCCCACATGTGTACACTATATTGCTTCACGTGAAAGAATCCTGGATAAGATGTAGTGAGCCCTGGTTTATGCTTCTTAAATTAAATTGTACCTTTTCATCCTGTATTCAGGGTTGCCTGGAGCCTATACCAGGAGACTTTGGGCACGAGGCAGGGTACACCCTGGACAGGGTGCCAATCAATCACAGGGCACACACAATGCACAATTTGCCTTTGTACCTTTTCATTCACTCAAGGGATTGGGATTAAACAGCTGTGTAGATTTAAGAAAACCACTTATCGGTGATGCTAATCTGGGGGGGGAAAAAAGGCTTCAATTTGCTACAGAGCATAAAGAATAGACTGTGGAGCGGTGCATCAAACTGAGAAGAAAGGCAGATGAAGTGGTGCACCCATCATGCCTAGTTCCAACCATACAAGCCTGTGGAGGCAGTGTTGCTTCAGTTGGTCAGGTCTAGGTTCAGCAACATTATGAGCCAAACAAATTAGGTCTACTTACGACATGGATGTACTGAATATAAGGTAAAAACCTTTTTATACCTCCAGTCAGTGAATGGATACTCCATAAGTGGATTTTTTCATCAGGAATATTCCAAGATTACGATGTCAGGATTCATCAGGCTCAATTTGTGAAAGAGTTGTTCAGAGAGCATGAGACAGTATTTTCATACATGGATTGGCCACCACATCCAGATCAGTCCAGACCTTAACGCGAATGAGAATAGGAAGTGATGAAAAAGGCTTTAAGTCTCAGTCCGATCCTCCCATTATCAATACAAGATCTTGTGGCTTAGGATGGAAATGAATGTTATGCCATTGCATAAGCTTATTAAAATGCCATGCCCAATGAAATATTAGCTTGTGCACTTTTTTTTGGCTGGGCACAGCTGTTTTGTCCCAATCCCTTGAGTTCTCTTTGCATTGAAAAAAAGAGATTTGGGTTCAGCTCAGGCAGAGCTTGGCCTTATAATAGGGTTTACGAGTAGGAGAAAGCCATACCCTCTGTTCTGAGACCCTCATTGTTCTCTCAATGTCAGGTGAAAAATATGGAAGCATTTCCCACATCAAACCTGTGCTCCATCTCTTGAACAAAAACACATTAAACACATCAACCGCACAAAACTTCACAACCTCAACAGTACACACAATGACACTGCCACAGAATAACTATTATCTATTGCTCCCCTCATGGACCTTTGACTCTGGACATTTTACAGTATGTAGAACAAGAGAAGGTGGAGCAATCAAACAGAAAGCCATTAGATAGTTGATGTCCCTCACAAAAAATTGAGGGAAGCCTATTCACTATATGTTATGTCTGGTATTCTATCATTAATGATAGCTGAAGCTGGATGTCTGTGAGAATATACTTTATTAAACACAAACAGAAACACATGTAATGGCAAAAAAAACAAGAACAACAGGAATTAACCTGAGATAAACAAAATAGTGATAAAGATATGAATACAGAAAATAAACAATAGATACCAGACTGAGAACATTTAGAAACTAGTAGCTTAATAAAGTCTCACAAATTCAAGTCAACCCTTATGATTATTATTCCCAAAACAAATATTCACTAATGACCAAAACAACAAACATGTTTTACATTTTCCAAGTCACATTTTTTTTTACATAATGCTGTCTGCTTATTCAGTAAAACTACCCAGCACTAAGAACCCCAGTACAAAAATAATAGACAAAGTCTCACATTTAATATGTCTTTCCTAGCAGAAAAAAACACAAACTATTAGAAGATGGGAAAATATACGTTTGTTTGGCAGATAGTCAAATTACAAACACTATTAGGTTTCTTTGTTTCAAAATAATCAATAAAAACTATTAGAGTTTGTCATTTAAATAAATGAATTACTACTCACTCACTAATCGTCTATACCGCTTTATCCTGTATACAGGGTCGCAGGGGGCCTGGAGCCTATCCCAGGAGACTTAGGGTACGAGGTGCATCGCAAGGCAAACACACTAGTTAATTAGGCAAACTCATTAGTTAATTAGCCTAACATGTCTTTGGACTGTGGGAGTAAACCAGAGTCCCTGGAGGAAACCCACCAAGCATGGGGAGAACATGCAAACTCCATGCACACAGACCCTGAGATGGGAATCAAACCCAGACCCTAGAGGTGCCAGGTGACAGTAATAACCACTACGCTGCCATGCCGCCTAAATTAATTGTATAGATTTATTAATGTCCGCAAAAGTTCTGTCAACTATGTTTCTAACACCCTGTAACTCAAAAGCATCAAATGATGTCCTCCTTCTTAGTGGCAAGCATATAAAACACACTGTGGTAAGTGTTCTCTCATTTTGTTTTAGATCTCACCTATACTAGCTCATTGTCATTAAGTATATTAATCGACCGTCAACTGTGGTACATGCACAGAATCTTTATGGTTTTATTTAAATTATTTTCTTAAACATACTGTTAAACTGTTCATGAAAATGAGAAGTGATCAGCCAGGTGTGTCCTACAATGAAATTATGTGTCAAAATAGGGAAGGTGGCAACTATGCACATAATCAGTCATCATTCCTACATCATTAAGGTTATCAGTCTACATACAGTATGTCACAACACAAAGTATTCATATGGTTACACTTTCTTTCTCAACAACACAATTTTCAACAAAAACTCAATAAATGGTAGGTATGGAGCTCAGTTCTGAGTCGGTGGTGAGGAAAAAGAGTGGCACATGCAGAGGGCCCTGTCATGCGCCCCATGGGCTCTAAACATGTGGATTGTACACCACCGCTCAGCAGCCTGCCAAGGGTTTGCTGCCTCAACATTAAGGCTTCCCAGTCAGGACTGCTGCCGCAGCAACTGAAGGGCAACAGCCACGTCCGTTTCCGGACACAAGGAACGGCTATGATGCCCAGGATTCCAGTTCATCACCGCCGCTTCTAGATTACAATAGCCACGATGGCTCTGTCGCTTCTAACTCCCACCTGCTACCGGTTCAAAAAGGACTAGACGAGGCCGGCTGGCTGGTTCCTGTATGGGTCCACTTCTGTCACTGCCATCACTCGCCAACCTCATGCCTTCATGCTGGCTGCACACATGCACAATCTCACTCTTTTCCTCCCTGTCTTTGTTTCCTCTTTACTAAATTCGTTGTTTTTTCTTTAGCTTGCCTGTTCCTGTAAGAACTCGCCAATTTGTAAACCGCAATGTGAAAGGATTTAAATTTAGGTTTTGGAGTGGCCCAGCTTAAGTCTGGACTTAAATCCAATTGAGATGTTGTGGCATGACCTTAAACAGGCCATTCATGCTTGAAAACCCTCCAGTGTGGTGGAATTAAAACAATTCCTCCAAAATGATGTGAAGGACTCATATTTAAAAGTTTTCTCTTAAAATTACAAAAAAGAATAAGATTCATTACCAAGAATGATAAAATCAAAATTTGACCTTTTCAATATTTTCAAATTCCTTTTTGTAAAACACTGATAAACTGAATTATTTTCCTATTATGGACTTGTGTTAAAGCACAAGTTGTAATGTAGATGTAGTAATTTTGTGACTAAGTTCTTGACTGATGTTTGACACAGCTTGGTTAAACATGAGAAGATTGCTCACCAAACCTCAGATTCCAAGCATTGACCTCCAGACCTTTCACACAAACACTGCTTTATTGGCCAAATAGTAGATCCACATTCCTGTAAGCATGTGTTTAGTGGTAGGGGATAATTGAAAAATCTTCAATTATTACCTTAAGAATGCATCTTTCCCTTCTTCACCAGTTTCATGTTCTACAGGTATACAAAAAAGGGAAGTACAAAAATGAAATTAACTATATTACAGCTGTATTACATGTCAAATCAGGCGTTTGTGACACACAGACACTAAACATGAGATTCCTTAGTCAATTAAATATTAGGAAATTATATTACCTCATTTCATAAATTAATCTCTGTGTAATCATTGCTTTTATTTTAAATAGTATAAGAAAAAGCATCTTTAGCATGGTGGTGTAGTGGTTAGCACTGTCGCCTTTGATTATTGCCTCGGGTCTGTGTGCATGGAGTTTGCATGTTCTTCCAAATTAAAATTTTATTCGTCACATAAACAGTCATACACAGTATGATATGAAGTGAGATGCTTATACGTCTGCTATTTCCCGGGCTTGGTGGGTTTCCTCAGGGTACTCAGGTTTCCTTCCACAGTCCAAAGACATACAAGTTAGGCTCGTTGGCGTCCCCAGATTGCCCGTAGTATGTGAATGTTGGAGATCCCACCACAGACGTAAAAATGAGAATAAATACAATGGTCACCATTGTCCTCCACAATTATTTATGCAGTTAATATTAGTACACTATATGACACCTTTAACACTGGAGGATCAGTGTGTACTCACCTCTCCTTAGGGGATTTTAGTCATTTTGTCAGTCATATTGTATGGTGGGTTTATACTGTATGTGTCTTTTAACTAAAATCAAGCTCATAAGATATCAGAGTTGTTGTTATGACCATTAATCATGTCTTGTTTTGAAATCAGTGGGCTAAATTGCACAGTGGCTTTCAAAAGATGTTAAATTACATTAGGTTGACACATGGCCGAGCACATTTCCATTTATTAGTCATGATTTGGTGCAATTTATCAGAGTGCCTAGGTAAATCCTGCTGTGATATGCTAGATAATGGAAAGCAAACACAACATCTATGGTAAATGTAAAATTAATTTCCAATTGCATGGAAATGTTCCATTTGCTAGCTACCCTAGACCACAGTATTTGCTGATCTGAACAAGAACATGACATTTTAAGCAACAGGCCATAGTTATTCAATATTCATATTGGATGTGGCGTTAACCTCTTAAGACCCGAGGTTGAATTTTGCAGGCATTTTTTGTTTTTCCTATAAATTTGGGATCAGAAGGACTTGAAAAGTATAAAATCTAAGCATTATCTTTAAACAGTTTGACACCCTTTTGTGTTTCTACTAATTAGTGTATTATGCTTTTGCTACCATTAGATGATGCTATAAAGTATCTACTAATGAGGACAAAAGGTTTAAGTTAGACAGAATGAAGTATAAGGATGCAGATATGAATTAAGTTGTATCCACTTAACAACTGCATTATCAAGATTCAAGATTCAAAGAACTTTATTAATCCCAGAGGGAAATTGCTTATGCTTGGTTACAGGTGCTCACAGTTGTTATCTAAAATAAAGGTAATAAATAATAATAATAATCTACAAAAAAAGTTAATACCCAGCCTTAAGGGGGTTGAGACCAAGTCAAATGAAAATGAAAAGCAAAACTGATCATGGCTGCACTAATATATATATACAATACAAGAATACAAATGTGAACAAAGCTGAGCTACTTTAAATAAAGTATCCATAAAACTTTCAGATAGTTGAATACTGTGTCTCAGGACCTTGGACATGTATTCATTTATAGTTCCCTTTATCATTTTGTAGAACAGTAGATTAAAGGGCCTGGTGAACTGGACCTCAGCTGCAAGGTCAAGTCTTGCTCTACAACATTAAATATGGTAGAACTCAGGTACATTATAGGTGTAATTATTCTCAGTCAAAAAACATACACTGATCTGCCACAACATCAATACCACCAAATTGTGAACTGAACAACATTGAATAGTAATTATACTGTATACCAGTGAACTGGTGACATGGCCATGGATACCCAAGGATCACCCATGTCCCTTGGAAGCAAAAACCAGGACATTTATTCAAATCTGAAAGAAAAACCAACGTAGCACAAATTGCTCCACCCCAAGTAGCCAACACCAACATCCTGATGCCAGACGCCACAACATGCCACCAGAGATCCTACAGAACCATGCCCGAGGGGTCTGAGCCACTCCAATGGTACAAGGGGAATCAAAAAGCTAGATGGTTTTAATGTTAATGTATTAATGATGGTTTTAATGTTTTAAAGCCAAATATGGTGTTACATGGTGCGGTATGGAGAGCCGCACCATGATATGTTATAATATTAATAAAAGCCCTAACGCAGGGCTTCTGAGGAGGCTGTGAGAATACGGGAAGACCTTTCCGTTTGGAGATCGCGTGGGATTATTAATTAAGGAACTTAAAAAGAAACGAAAGGAAACTGAAAACAAAATAAACAGAACTCCGCCATCTGTGCGAGACAAGACAGGGCTCTGGTAACTAAAAATAAAACTTATCTCCTCTCGGGGCCTATGCTCTTACCGAGGATTTATGGGTGAGAGTTTGTGTTTTTAGTGTAAACTTTACAAGTCTTCGCCTTGTCTCTTGAGCAGGCTGAGTATCTTTTTCCTTGGTCTTTGGCCTTGATACCTTAACGGTGCTACCTAAATGATCGCACGAAGTGCTGAGGTATCAAGGCCCTTAAATAAACACGCCGCCAGGTGTAGCGCGTTCAGGCTGATTGCAGCGTTGCCACAACGGTCCAAAACTGGTTCAGATGTTTTAGCTGAATTTTTTAATGGGCTTCTGCCATCTGTGAAGTGTTAGATTGTCCGAGCCTGTATGTATGTAACCAGATGAAGTTTTTGCTGGACTCTCTGACTTAGCATCATTCACCAACAGCATGTGATTGCACATGGTTAAAAATCCTGTTCTTCCTCCAAAGCTTGGTTATTCATTGATTTTTCTTACTCAATGAGTAAAAGACTTTGCTTCTGCAGTGTCACAAGATACTCCATGAGTAATGATTACTACTCACTGACTCAGGACATTTGATTACTAACAGTAATAAACAGTCATTGCTCCTAGAAATGATGCTCTTGCATGAATGTTGCAATAACTGTACAATTATTTCTTTAATGCAGTATTTTTCGGTGTGTAAATTTTTTTACTGATACAGATTAACATTTTTCCTTGTGCTACATTGCCGTGATTGGATCTACCCCACCGTCAAAGATACTATTATTAAGGCCGTTTATTGTCAAGAAAGACTTTGATGGCTAGATTGTAACAAAAATGCAGCACTGGCAAAGACACAGGGTGTGACTAGATATACAGTAGTTATTATGACTTCATATTAAACGTGTTTTTATTCATTTTTGTGAATTAAACCTCCCGATGCTAAAGATGCGAATAGCTGAGTAAATACCTGGCTCAGGGCCTTGGTCATGTATCATCACTACACACTCATCATTTGCTTATTAGGGAGGAGTATCCTGGTGAATTAGAGAATTAGACCTTGACCGGAATTATTTTTTTTTTCAACATTAAACAGTATATACAAAAACATAACTAGATTTAAGGTGATTTAAAAAAAAAAAAAAAATTATTCAAAAATATTAAGTGAGTCTAGGATATTTTTTATCTGTTTATGGAAACAATTAGCACCAAACTTAGTACTTATGGAAGGGGGAATGTTGTATATGTTCTACTTGTCATGGATCTGGGACAAAGGCGTAGGTTTTACCAAACACTTTTAGCTTGAGACACATATAAAAGGACTGACTGTTTTTATTTAGAAAGCAAATCTGTTTCAAAGAAGTTCATTTACTGCACCTAATCAGCAATCAACAATCTATATGACTATTACTATTACATGACTACTCTGTATGACCTTTATGTTTGTTTATACTGTAATACTGTTATAATTAAAACAGCGATATAAAAGTCTAATATGGGATGTGTTTATTCAGGGGTTTCATCTGGATGATTACAGCTGAATTTTTTATGGCCTTCTGTCATCTTCCAGTAATCACTGATTTGTCGTAGCCCACTGTAACCAGATGACGTTACTCTGTACTGTCAAATTTAGAAGCAGATGGAACTTTTTAAACCTCTCATGTTTCGGTTTCTTAGAAAGGGTTTTGAACAGATTCGTACTTCCTGTTTTTTTCCTTGTACAATCTCCAATGGTGTTGTAAGTGCTTCTGGGGTGATTTTGCACAGGGCAAAAGCAATCATACTGCATAAATGTAAGAATAAAGAGTCATTGATCCTACAATGTATGCTCTTGTCTGAACTTAACAGTAACTTTAAAAATGATTTTCCTTAATATGTATTTTTTGGAGTTGAGGAGATGGAAAACAAACAGACAATTAGTTCATTATTTTTTAATACTGTAAAAGTAAGGCATATACAAAGATAAAACACATTTAATAAAAGAAACTGCATTTGTGATAGAAATAAAAATAGTTAGACTCTTTATGTATGCATGTAAATTGTTGTGTGTGTAATTAATACCGCGAGTTGTTACACAGTTGATATTTGAATAATATTTTTGAATAAACGTGTTTAATAAATACATAATGATCATATGTAAAGGAATGTGAGAAGGGGCTAAGATTTGTCTTTAAAGTGACTTCTTAACTGCAACATATCTGAGAATGTCTGGACCAGGTCATATCTGGCATGATGTGTTTATGGCTGCTATAATAATTATTCCCTTGTAACTCTATTATGGCCTTGTTGTACACCTGGAAATAAACTGATGTCTTCTATGTCACCTGATAAGGTTATGGCACAGTTATACTGTATATGTCTCATGATGCAGAGCTCAAGTAGATGCCTGTTTATTAAAAGGGACAATGAAACCACCACAGAATGATTCAGCAGTGTTTTTTGCACATGCTTCGAAAAATGTGACAGAGATTAGCAGCTTATCATAACATGCGTGCATATTGTGTAGGTTAAAAACACAGAGCATGAGATGTAACCACTTCTTAACAGTATGACATCAGGGACAGCAAATACAAAACTAAGGGTTATGAAATGTTAGATCATTATGAAAGCACATCTTTGCTTTCATCTAACCTGCTTAAGGGAAGTGATTTGTTTTCATTTCTGCAAGTTTGGAGTCATGCGGTCATCTGCTGAGAGTTTAGCTGCCTCACACATGTCTTACAAAAACTCTGGACAATAAAACAAGACTCCTCATAGTGGTAAAGACTGGCAAATGAAATGAGTAGTGAATATTTCCATTTGATGTGCATGTGTGAGAGAAGACTACTGTATGGAACAAGTCTGCACATTTATTTTTTGTTTCAGTTTGAAACAATAATTATGATATACATTGCAGACTTCATAATTTCATATTACAACATCATGCATATACTGTACAGTATATGCATCTTTGATCAAGTGCCAGTATTACCATATTCTTAGTGAGTTGTACACATTGTTGCAGACTGGCAAAATTTTAACATGTCGGGAAAACAATCACTGATTGCACTATTTATTGTAAAATCAACCAAAACAATTATATAGTCTTTGTACTTTAATATACTTTTATTGCTAAATAATTTAAATTGTTAATTAAACATACATTTCTATCATATGCTATATGTTAACAATGGTTTAACTGTTATTCCAATATTTAAAAATATATATAATTTTATGCCTCAGTTACTTATAATCCCTATTTATACATCAGAAGCGCCAATTCTTTTCTGTCTCTTTGCTGACACCTTCTGTTAATCTCAACAGTCTGAGACACCTCTGAAACAAGATGAAGTTTAGTTATAGTTGCGCTCCAGGTCACACTCTTGTTTTCCCCAATCTTGCACGCACAAGGTGTATGTACACTACATGTAAGGAAAATAACCCTAGTAAAATACTTACAGTTAATTTTTTTTACTTATCAGGCACAAATTTTTCATCTAAATATCTCCATTAGGAGTGGATGGATTTGTTGTTTAAAAAAAAAGAAAGAAAAAAAAAGAAATATAGACATGTGATTTAGTTGTGCACACAAAGAAAGCAAGAATGTTACAACTGTGCTGGTTTTCCTCTGTATAACAAGTGTGCTTCATACCACAGTCCTACACAAACCACATTTGAAAATAGGCATGCAAGAGAGAAGATGAGAAGATGTCAGTATCTCACAGGATCACATTATTTGTTTATGCAATTTAGCCTTGCAGTGGTTTCAGATCCTGTCACAAAACAACAGGGCAGGAAGGCATCACACACACACACACACACACACACACACACACACACACAAAAAAAAGTGACACCTCCAACCCTGCATTCTCAAGCTCAGTCCATAGTAAAATAATAATAATAATAATAATAATAATAATAATAATAATAATAATGAGTTTTTAATAATGAAAGTAGCAGGATGCAGGATTGGCATGCTCTTGATTGAAATGTTTTCAATAAATTATAGTTCAGTAGTTCATAGGTTTAAAATTTTTAGAAGTTATTTTTTTTTTAAATAATAATGCAGTAGTAATTAAATGGGTGTAATAGAGATACATGTTGATGCTACATATTTTCCTGACATGCCAATATAATAGTCTAATAATATGTTTTACATAGGGAAAAAAACCATACATTATCATCAACCACTTGTTGGTTTCAGTGAGCTGTTTAAACTAATACCAGTCAGACGCCTATGTCTTTTCTTTCAGTTTCTTGGAAAGGGTTCTTACCTACGTCAAACATCCTGTTTGTTTCCCCACATGTCAAACTTACGCCTTTCTTTCTGTCTCTGAGAGTCAAAGGGAAATGTTTTCTGTTTTACATGCATAAAGTGCTGTTGAGAGGTGTTAAAAGTACCAAAACATGTATAGCTTTAAATTGCACACTCCGGTTAAAAGTGGGAAAGTAAAGATTTCCTGTTACTTGAAGTTTGAAATGAAAGGTATAAAAAGTCAGAAAAGACAAAAAAAAAAAAAACACCAGTTTTTTATCACACCCTTTTTTTTAAAAGCTAAAATTAAATCGGTGTCTCTTTTATTAAAGAATCAATTAACGTAAAAAAGTTACCCATCAAGAGCTTTATTACACAAATGTAATGTTAGCAAGCATGATAAAAATCCAGGCTAATAGTGAGCTAACCTTTTAACAAATAACTAACTAACCACAGCAAATGTACTACAAATGTTAGCTAGTACGATACAAACTAACTGTATGCTAACAGTAAGCTAACCTTTCAGCAACTACAGTAGGAATTAGCTGAGGCTAACTCCCAACAACAAATACATAACTAGCAGAGCTGCCAACTCTCATGCATTGAGCGTGAGACGCACGCAGTCACTCATCTTCACATGCTCATGTGTTCGCATGCCACATGTCAAATTTCTCACACTTTCATATTCAAAAGAATTTTCTGTGGAAGACGCAAGCAAAATCACTTACTAACGAGTCAGCTATGATTAGCGTGAGGGCAGAGACATTACCAAAAGAAGGAAATACATGTGAATATTAACAATATAATATTTAAAATATTTGTATCAAGTTTAATCATGTTTAATCACTTTTATATTAAATAGAACACACAGATTCATACATGCAGCAAAATCCCACTTTATATCCGCTATCTTTATTTTTCCTTTTTATTTCTTCTCCCCTTCTTTTGTATTAATATTGTTTCTTGACTGTACTTTCCCCATTTATTATTATTATTATTATTATTATTATTATTATTACCTTTGCCTTTTGCTTTCCTTCTTTTTAAGTAGTTTTCATCCCTTGTTTTCATATCCCATATAAAACAAAAACAAATACAAACTTTTTGTTCCATGGCTCCTGCACTACTGCTGCCTTTCACTTCATATTGCATGTGTTTTGTTCTATTCTTTCTTAATCAAGTTTGTTATGCCTGAGTCCTCATATGAGTTTAAATAGTGATATAGTTTGGGTGTGACTTCACTCAATGCAAATATTGTAATTTTCTTTGTTCTATGTGTAAATTTTACTGCCCTCAGGAGGCATCAAAACAAGGGAGGGGGACTGACTACGACGGTAGGACCATTGAAATATGAGACATATGGATCAAGAAAGGACGAGACAAATAAGGCCCTTTTATGTCCAGGGCCCAAAGTTCTGTGCTATTATCTCTTTTTTTTAAATTGTCAGTTCAACTGAAATAAATACAGTCACAAGTCCTTGTTGTTTTACTTTAACACTGCAAGGCTTAAATATAGCATTATAGAACCCGAGCCATGCAGGTTAAGGTGTCTAGTTAGTGTTAAACAAAATGTCTGGTGCATGCGCAATAGGATCACTCCAAGCTCCAATCTGATGATACAAACTAACTATATGCTAATATAGAAATAGAAATTAGCTAAACCTAACCGGCAACAGAAAATGTTTCACAAACATTAGCCAGTCTGATAATACCTCTGATGTTATCAACTAACTTAATGCTTAAAACTAGCTACCATTTGAGAGATTAGGAATCAGTTAAGGCTAACAAACAACAACTTTTTTTTCCTAATGTTGTAAATGCTAGCTAGCATGATAACTTTTGTGAAACTCCATCAGGATTTCCCTTTTTAAGACACGCATGGATTTTACAAAAAAAAAAATTATAATAATATGAGTCTGAGTGCATGTGACCGAAACTTCTTTCAGATTCTTAGACTAACAGAGAGGGAAGAGACCACCACAATGTCTCACAGGAAAACCACTCATTCACAGATGGCTTTGTCCTGCTACTGTAGCTCAAGGGCGGAAAGGAAAAGTAGTAACTTACTCATGTTTTACACCTTTTTTTTTATTTTTTATTTTTTTTATGGCAGCACATAAAAGACTTTTTAGGCACTTTTTAGACCTATGGTTTTTAGACTCTGTTTAAGATCAGCTGATATACAGCATGTGCATTTATTTGCCCAATTAAAGCTCAGTGAAATGCACAGAGGCAGATTATCTCTCTTGTCGTAATCTTGTTGTTGTTGCACATGAGTTTGGTAAAGTGTGAGAAATGCTGAGTCAACAGTCATGTGTATGCAAAGATTTTATGGGAAATAAGCTATGGGGAAATAGTCAGCAGTAAATCAGGATTACAATATGTGTTTATGATTATAACCAACACATGGTTTTTGGCGTGTGCGTATCAGCATTATTGTTGTAAAGCTGTCACAAAACTCTTACAACGTTTGAGCAAAAACAAAAAATACAAACAAACAAAAAAAAGAGTTTGACTATTTTAAGGATTTAATTTATATAGCATAAAGAAATATTAAATATTTTAGTTTCTTTAGTATTAAATTGTTGTAATAATAATAATAATAATAATAATAATAATCAAATTCAAATTCAAATTCAAATTTTATTTGTCACATACACAGTCATACACAGTACGATATGCAGTGAAATGC
>JAQMYJ010000005.1:3221893-3233477 GCA_030014305.1 Clarias laeviceps
TAACGGATAGCAGGGATTGATCTGCACTCATACTGTGTGTTAGGAGGCTGGAAGTTCAGTATAACAGGAGATGTGTTAATATGGATGAAGTTACTGTTATATGGAGTCCAGTTCATTACTGGAGGCTCAGGTAGACTTGTAGGAAACTCCAGTCCTGACTGCAGTCATAAGTCCTCAGAGAACAGCTGTCGACATCAGCCGAGGCCAGGACTGTCTTCGTGGAAAAGTGGAACCGTCCCCAATCACGCATCCCAGGCAGACCACATGGGGCATCCAAGCAACAAGATCTCCAACCAGAAGCGGAGACCAGGACGAGTCAGACAGGTCCAGAGGGCAGAGGGGGTTTGGATCACTGGCAGCTCAAGAGCGACATGTATAGCTCGACAGGGAGAGTTAAAGAGAGAGGAGAGAGCAGAAGAGAAGGAGAGATAACAGTTAGGTACTGTATGGTCACACAATGTATGAGGTGAATATATATTTAGTGCAGAGTGCAAGCAGGGACTCCAGCAGGACTAACTATGACAGCATAACTAAAAGGAAGAGCCAGAAGAAAACATAGACATGAAAGCTCCCTGAGATGTAAAGCGACCAATCACTTCACCGTCAAAATAATAATAATAATAATAATAATAATAATAATAATAATAATAAAATATTATTATTAAATAATAATTCCAGTACTGATTCTATTGCACATTTGGTGTTGTCAAGTGTTGTATAATATGGGCTTTATGCATCCATTTATTTATTGACAGTGATGTCTACATCTTGGTCAGGGTTTGGGTCAGTCTTGGGTCTGGAGTCATCATTATGGTTAAAATGTAAATGTGAATGTAATTATTTTTGAAAAATTTTAATAAAAGAAAATAAAATCTGTGTGTTTCATCATTAAGCTTTCTTAAAAATTGTGGTAAGGCCATTAAAAAGATGCTGATAAATGTGCTAAAACTAAAAGGTGCTATATTATGGGTACTAATACTAAAACTGAAACTGTTAAAAAAAACTAAAAGTGTTCCTAATTTTAACTAATAGTGTAGGGAAAGTGATTTGCTTTTGAAGGCAAATTTTATTTATTTATTTATTTATTCATTCATTTATTAATTTATTCTTTCAGTCATTCTCTGTTTTTCAGTCATTTTTCTGTTTCCTCCTTAGAACATGAGAGACACCAACTGCAGGAACACTGCTTTAAAATGTACTTTTGGTCAATGTTGTACAAATTGTTTAAAATGGTTAAAATCACACCTCAACAAGAGAGACTAGCTCACACCATCTAATAATATTTTCTGTACATGCTGTGGAGTAAAAGTGCAAATCCATGAAGTCTAAAGAAACTCTATCACTGTTGAAATTGGATGCTGCTGCTGTATCTGCAATGATGAAGCCATAGACGTTATTACCACCAGAGGGCAGTGTTTTCTTACAAAGTATTTCCTGTAATTCTGCCAAAACAAAATTATGGATCTTCTAATATGTGTGGATGGGTTTCATTTTAATTATTGATTTATTAATTTCTAATCAAAATGGTAAAACTGGCAACCTACTTTAAAAAATAAAACTGTTTTAATCATTGTTTAGCAGTTAGCACAAGGAATTGAATCTCACCTCTCTTATTTGTGTCTGAGTTTTGCATGTTCTCCTCATGTTACGTAGTTGATTTATATAGCACTTATAACTAATTACCTTAAATTCAAGATAGACAATATTAATTAAAATGTATCCTTAATGTCAGAGTCAAGTCAGAGGCGACACTGACAAGGAAGAACTTCCTAAGGATCAATCGAACCTAAACCTTATAACCACAATAAACCTTGAAAGGAACCAGACTTAAAATTAACTGTGATTTCTGTTCGAAAAATTATAAATGTACTCTATATACTACCTATATACAGTAAATATACACTTGTACACAAACACACACACTCGGATAAACAACATCTTGCAATTTCACACACCAACCTGCACAATCATTTTTCGCACAATATTTATTGCTGCAAAATGTTTACTGCATTTACCAATTTATTTGCACATTAGTTTTGTTAATTTATAGTGTTAATGTATGTTGTATGTTGCATCGTGGTCCAGGAGGAACGTTGTTTCTTTACACTGTGTACTGAACTCTATATAGTTGAAATTATAATAAAAGTTACTTGATATGACTTGTCTTGACTTGTTCATTACAGGAACTCGGCCACATCCCCCCATACAGTTCGGACCTCGCTCCAAGCCATTTCCACATGTTTGTGCCATCGAAGGAGTTCCTGGGAGGCCGGCGTTTCAGACATGAAGCAGGCAGTCCAATCATGGCTCCAGCGTACTGAGAAAAAACGTTCTACCTTGATGGTGTCCAAGCACGAGTGAAACACTGGGATAAGTGCATTGGTGTCGCAGGGGATTATATAGAGAAATAAAGGGAGAGTTTTTACTCTCAGAACTGTGTTCTGTTATTCTGCACAATCAAAAGTCCCAGTTCGACTTGAAAGCCCTTCATATAAATAAAACCACTGTATATCTTATATTTTGCTTATGGTACTCCTCTACATTAAACAAGTGCATAAAATGTACAGCTTTCTGAACCTTCATCATACAGCTCAAGCCAATGGCATGTTCCTGTCAATGCCAATAAAACACATACACATGCATAACATCTTGCTCAACAGCAGTGACAGATTCTCACTACATGCCAATGCTTCACCGGCATTCACACACTCTAAAATTTGGCAACCCAACGCATTCATTCATGTTTGATTTACAGCATGTTAAAGTACTTGTTAAGTCACTCCCACTTTTTTCTGATAAAATTATAATTTATTGTTTTACAGCAGACTGAAAAAGACTTTATTCATGTCAATATAAATAAATAGAAGCAAACACAAATATTAATCGTCAAACTTCAGCTAAATTCAAAAGACAGACATCATTTTTTAAACACAGTAGCCCTAAAAAAACTTTTATTAATTCACATATTTTCAGTTTTTTCATGATGTCTTCTACTTCTTGATGTTTTTTTTGCTGTTTATTGATCATCGAAGATCATGCATTATTTCCTGCTGATAAAGACAACTGCAGCATTTAGGAATAATTTAGAATTATTAAATCTAACATAAAATGACTTTACAAATGTACAAATATTCTTGTGTTGTGAATGTTGAATGAGATTTTTGAGTATGAACTGTTGATAAGTATATGCTTATATTTTTTCCTCGTTGTCTTTATTATGTTATATTGTATAAAAAGTCATTTTAATTTCACAATCTAGAAGAGGATTAAAGCCACCATAAAAAAAATGAGTTATTCTGAGAATTCAGACAATAAACTCTGAATTGTGACTTTAATATAAAATTCAGATTTTTTTTTTTTTTACTTTTAATTAAAAAAAATTAAGTTTTTCCGACTTTTTTTTTTTTCTCAGAATTCCAACTTTTTTTTTCTCAGAATGCTGAACACAAATATTTCTTATGGTGGACCTAATTGTATTCCATAAGAGAATAACATTTTAATGGGAAATAAAAACCAAGAAGTTCATTTCACAGAAAAGCAAATTAAATAAAATATGTGAATTTACGGAAAGTTTTTTTCATGGTAAATATATATGAAAAATGCCACATACTTACATACATAATTAAATTACTTTTATATACATAATTTTCCAACTGAAACTACTTTATAAATTGTACACATCAACAAATCACTGGCCTTCAAATGATGTCAAATTCAGTCAATACAGTGTAATATTTAAAACGAAATAGTACACTTAATTAATAAGAAAAACAAACAACCATAAACATCCTTTGGCGACATACAGTATATTTTCTCCGTATCCCGCACAATCAAAAGTGTGATAAATATGAAAATCCCATCACAGACTTGTACTACATATAATAAATAACCTGCTATTATCTTTACTTATTTCATGCTTGTTTATTTCTTCATGTCTTCTTCATCAGTCTTTCCTCGATTCTTTTTATACATCCTGGTTCTACATCTAAGTCTCTCAAGTCAAGCGTCTGTCCTGGCAGTAGGATGGGCTTTTTGTTAGACCAAACAAACATAAACACAGGAGACATTAAAAAAAAAAAAAAAAAAGGAAGGATTAGAGGGAAAGACAGATACACAGAGCTGGACCTCTCTCATTTTCTGCTGTTCTTTCTCCATCCTCTTTTTATCTCCATGGTGCACAGATAGACCTGGCAAGGCCGAAGGGGTCTGATAGAGAGGAGCTCGGTTACAATGGCTCGGTCTCCAGCTCTCCAGAGCTTTAATTGGACGAGTCGATGATCAAGATGGTCGTTAAAACCAGTAGAGCTCCTTCCCTTTCTTATGAGGCTGTAGCCCTGGAGTGCAAAGCAGACATGGGCACAAAAGACAAGACAATGAGGATACAAGAAAACACAGGTCTCCATGGATGCTTGATGACACTGAGCACAAACACTCGCTTGGACTGATTTCTACCTGTTCTCTATTAAATACTCTCTGCATGTCATGGTGGTTAAGAGCAAATGGAACGACATCTCTGTCAGATTTTGTAGCAAAACACCGAACAGTCAAGTATTACTCATAACTCACTCGGACACTGGACATCTGGTCAAGTCATTTTTGTTGTAAAAAAAAAAAAAATGTCTGAATTAGTCATGTAAGTAACAAAACATTTGGACGCATGCTGTTTTAAAGGAATGATCAACTAGGGGGTGGTGTGATGCAGAATGATGGGAAACTGTTACCAAAACAGTGCTGAATAAGTTCCCATAATGCATCTCAAAGAATTCTCTTCCCATTATACCATGACAATTTGCCAACACTAACAAACTCCAATTTATTAATGAATGATTCATCATACTTTTGTCCATTTATCACTTAAGCATAATGTTGAGGCCATTCATGAATTTAATTAGGTCATTTCCCACTCAAAAATCATGAATTCCACTTTAATGCATTGGTCGATCTGTATTTGGAAATGTTATAAAAATAAAATAAAAAATCAATAGTTATACATAGGAGAATCGTTTCTTAGTAATATTTTTTCACTAACAAATAAAAAATTAAATACGAGTACATTATTCTTAATGAACGGAAGTTTTTCTAAATGGACAGAAATACAGGTAGGAACAGGAGATACACTATTGATTTTTTTTAACCAAATGCGTATCTAATTGAGACTAGGGATGTACGAGGCGGCGTTCAAGTCAAACCGGGACTTAATGTAACATTTCTTGTGAACAAAGGTGTAAAAGCGAAGGACATTTATAGAAGACTTCAAGCGCAGTACGGTGATGAGACTCTTAGCTGCAGGAAAATATTTGAAAGGTGCAAACATTTTAAAGAAGCCCATATGTCCTTTATTGACGATCACGGCCGAGGTGGCTCGGAGCACACTGTAGTCGTTCCTGTGAACAATCAGCAACTATGGCGCCTTAGAAAAGTGTATTATTGTAGCAGAGGACTATATAAAGAAATAAAGACTGTTTTTAATCTCATAAGTGTGTTCTGTTATCCTGCACAATCATAAGTCCTGGTTTGACTTGAACACTCCTTGTGCATCAGGATTGTATCCCAGGGAATGCAACAAAAAAAAAGGTTGCACAACAACCAGGTCACAGGTCAATGAAAGTTACACTGTGCTTTTACGGTGTCCTTAGTAACTGCCTGGTCATGGTTGCACTGAAGTGGTTTAAATTAGGTAACTTTAATTATTTAATAATTGTGATAATTGTAATTATCACAGTCAGATCAAATAATAACTTTACAAATTTACAAATCAGTCCTATGCACATTTCTTGTACAGCTCTGTACAACTTGTGTGATATAGCTGAGGTGTAGGAACTTTCAGAGAACTTATTGTTGGTGGCTTCAGAAGCTCGCAGGGAAGTGCTCTTACCTGGGTCCATATTTAGGGCAAGTGCCATGTCTCCTGGTGGTAGCAGGCCAGGCCATGTGGGTGTAGGTTCCAGTTTTGCTACATCATAATGGCCAGGCAGGGTGTGGGGTAGATGAGGTGGCCTGACAGCAGGCATGAGCAGGGGACTATAGTGTGCCTCCAGCCCTGGCGCAGAGTAGAGTTCATGGAGGGACCGCGGGGGTCCGTACACCTGACTTTGTGTGTAGCCCCAGGAGTCAGGGGGGTGTGCGTGAGGATGGGCATGAGGTAAACCTGCATGTAGGGCTTGGGTGTAGGGGTCCACGGAGTACGCTGGAGTCCCTGATGGGTCACAATGGGGTCGACTGGGAGGTGATGGGTAATTACTGTCCCAGAAGGATGGAGGGAAATTTCTCCGACTGTTTGGAGATGTTGGTTCTAGAGACAGACAGAGGAAGAGAGTGAGAAAGAAGGTTAGATTTAAAAGAGGAAATCAAGAGATGGGTACATGGATATAAATTAAAATCATATGCAGCTTCGTTTTAATGCAGGTGCTTAGAAATAGGAGGATTAAAATGACCAAATACATTGTATTTTATTTCATTGATACAATGTTGTTTTTTTTATAATATAGTTTTTACACAAGTTGTTTAATGTAAATGGAACATTTCACAGGTGTTCCAATTATTGTAGAAATTAAATTTAATACTAATTTTAATACCAGTGTTTTATTTGAATCACTCTTGCATAATGGTAGCATATTGATCATTTGCTTGGGCATAAAACCCATTTTCTAGTTTCTGTAAAAATAAAGAAATGCACATGCATTATTGTTGTCACTTATGGCAACCTAACATATAACATATACCATTTTAATTGTAACATCGCCTCCAATTTTCCTGATTTAAATCAGTCTAAAATGTCCTTCCTCATTTCTTACATCCACTTTGTATGGCATGGCATGTTAATATACAGTAGGAT
Source organism: Clarias laeviceps (assembly GCA_030014305.1). NCBI lineage: Eukaryota > Metazoa > Chordata > Actinopteri > Siluriformes > Clariidae > Clarias > Clarias laeviceps. The sequence goes on from JAQMYJ010000005.1 coordinate 3,228,729, forward strand.
TTTGTTAGGGGAAACAACAACGGGCGGTGTCAGAAAGCAGCTGACTATCAGTAGCAAAGTGTGTCCACATTAGGACCCCTGCTTCTGAGGTGAAGTCATCCGTGTCACATGATTGCTCTTCATCTCTTTTGGGTTGGATCATATGGTGTTGCATGTACCTCCAATGTTCTTATAATAGATCACATAAATAAACAGTGCCTCATGACAGACAGAGACGTTGAAGAGGGAACACGACACTGACAGACTGAATATGAATGGCTTGGTAAATAAGAAACAGAACAGAGATCGAACAGGACACAGGGACAAAGAGAGGGGCTTGTCCTTTCTTTCCATGGAGCCCAAGCTTAAACTATATAAGGTAGCAGTTTCATGCTGCTTGCAACACAGCACAAGGTCTCTGGCACTTTAAATCACCTCCTGTGATGACATCTTTCACTCTCAAGCTGAGAGAGTACACCCCAACAAACCCCTCCTACCCCCCTCTATTACCACATAGCACCTCTCCTCTTCTTCTGCCACCCTCCCCTGTCCGTGCCTACCGCCTTCTCACCCCACCAGTTGTTTTCACTAGCCTCCTGTCAGCCCTTGTAGAATGTCAGGGGGCATTTTATGTTTTTAGCCATTACATTTATATTTAGAATTCTTCCGAAAAAAGACACCGGTGATGTAGTGTGAATCAGAGTAGAGGGCGTCAGCCATAAATCTTGGTATGGGGATAGCTAGGCCGCCTGAGCTGTTTGAAGCCGATACAGCTTCGAGCCTGGGAGCTTACCACCATATTTAAACATAGTATCTGTTGGGAGGCAGGAAGTCACATTAAAAGAGTAGAATGTAGATGGCAAAAAGAGCGACATAATCAGAGAGGGCAGTGGTATTGTCATTGAGGCCAATACCCGGGCTATATGGGTATTGCTTAGGGAGCGATTGTCCTCCACCCACGAGCACGAGAATGGCTAAGGACATTAATATATTTTAGTTGCCAGGACAGCTTGCAATTACCATTACTGGAATGAGAAATGAACTTAAATTATAGATTAAATAGAAAGTGTAACACTGGCAAGATCGTCTATAACTTATCTTTTTCACATTTCATTTTGCAAATGTACACTCGTGAACCAATGCATCTAAAAAACATGCTACAGATGTTCATCTACAAACTGACTCACTGACATGCCTAATGCTCCAATTATTCATGCTTTAAGAGCCGAAGACACACGAGAAAACATTTTTTGCTTCTCACCTGTCACGGCCTGGCTCGCTCTCCTCTTGCCTTCCATCGGCGTGCAGGAGCTGAGCGCTCTGGAGAAGTGTTCGTCCACCACGCTGCTGATGTCCCCTTGGTAGTAGGTAAAAAGAACGCATCGGGAACTCAGGTACTCCGCTTCCCCCACCTGCTTGTCTTTCTGTCCGCCCGAGGAGTACGCAGATGAGGACAGGCTTCCTGGCACTGGGTTCCCTCCTAAAACTGGGACCTCCTCTGATCCAGAGGCGTCCATTAGGTTCCTGTGCCGAGACGATGAACTGCTGCTGACACAAGTGGGAGTCTGGAAGAGAGTTGAATGGTGGAGAGTGCCAAACAGTGTCGTAATAGCCAGCCCATTACTGTGCATGCGTGCATGACTGACTGGTGAGGAGTGCTCTGCAGTAATTTAACTACGGATAAAGCACTTTGCACAACATGCACGATCCAGATGAAAAACCGAAAAAATACATTAAGTCCGTAAAAGCGCAAAAACATGGACTTTTTGGATCAATTAATAAAAAAAGGACTAAACAGCAAATAAACTAACTCACTAAACGGATCTGAGTCAATGAAGTAAAGGAATAAACTCACCGGAAAGCTGTCGACGAACGCGGAGGCTCCCGGTGCGTAATGTCCATAAACCGGGCGCATCACATCTGGGCAGCTCATGATAAACGCCGCCGCGCGCCGCTCCCGCGTCCGAAGCGAACACGCGCGCTGCTCTCGGTCCCGCGCCTCCTATCTCCGGGTAAAAGAGGAAACCAGGACGCACTCAGGACGCCGGTGAACCCGCACAGCCGTGCAGCAGCGTTCGTTTTAGTTCTCTGTGCGCCGCGCTTTTTTTTTTGGCACCGACTTCCAGGTGATACACTGCGGCGTAGAGACACACACACACACACTCACACACACACAGTCGGAACCGGTCTTCCTTCTTGAGAGACGTCGGTCATGTGCTTTTGGCCAATCACTGCCACACAGGGGTGTGCTGGAATAAGAGGAGGGGATTCAAAAAAAAGAATGTACGTACGTCTGGTACACAAACATTTTTGGAACGATTATGCAGCCAGCTGGGACATTCTTCTGAAGAGAAAAAACACGCATCTGGGAACCAACCAAATACCAGCATTAATTCTGAAGTAATCTGTCCAGAAGTGCACTGTGGCAGCTGGAGTGTTGTACGGGTCATTGCCTCCTCTCCAAAAAAAAAAAAAAAAGAAAAAAAACTTAAGGCCGCCAATCCTGGTGCAAAATCGTCCCAAATATACAAAGTTCAATTAACTTTTTAAACTCCACATTTAATACGGAATATAAAAAAAAAATGGGGGCATGGTGGGTTACTGGTAGGTTTTGCACCTGCCACATGGAAGGCCTGCAATTTTTGGTGTGTATCTTTTTCTGCAGATAGAGATTAATATTTTTCCTTGTGCTACATTGCCCTGATTAGCTCTACAATGTCCAGCCTACTGTCAAAAGTGCTAATATTAAAGCACATGGTTTACATTTTGCCCACAAGGAACTTTTCAACTTTGCACACTGTTCTGCTAATGACTGAACATTGGTTTTCTATTTCAATTTCATTTCAATTCTATTTTATTACTTGTACATAATATAAATTTTACAGCTAAACGTTTTCTATATTTGTGCAATTTATATGCAATTTTTATATAAAATATATCTTCACTTCAAGATTCATTCATTTTATTTGTCACATACATGGTTGTATAAGTACAACAGTAGTGAAATGCGATTGCACCAAACTCCAGACTGTGCAGATTATAAAACAAGAAAGAAAAAAAAAAGAATAAAAGAATTACGTATGTACAAGACTATGAGATAAGTTTATACAATAGTAAACCTTATCAAAAAGTTAAACCTTTTCTTGGATTATAACTGTACATCTGAAAACATGCATATACATAAGTTAACGAACCAACTTATTAGGTATTTTATAGTATAGGAATCACAAAAGAACAAACTCTAAAGATGCTTTAAGACAACAGCAGGGTTAAAAATGTTAATAACATACAGTATTCATAGCATTACCTCTTTTTTGGAAAAGAAAAAAAGGAAAAACTTTATAACTCCAAGGTTTTGAGTTGCGTCATTCTTAGAAAATCACGTGGGTGTGAAGTGCATGTCACCAACCCTGAACATACCAAGAGCAAAGCAAAGACATTTCTGTTTCCAAACTCACTGTGTGCACTTTCACGAGCAGAAAGACAGGCATCGGTTTGCAGTCTTGTTCGAGAACCAGTATGACACCAGGATCATTTTACATAAATACCTAAAGAAAAGAAATCATAATAAATCCTAATAAAAGATACTAACTGCTTATATTATACTAATCTTGTGCAAATCATAATAAAAGGATGTGTGGATAGAGAGCATTATAATATTTGAGAAACAGGACTGACAGAATTGAAAAGAAGACCATAACAGATTCTACAAAGAAGTGACTTTTTAATCAAAGTAGAGTTCACAAACGACAGCAGTCTGAAGGATGACATCATGTTATTTTCCTAAACTTTGAATAAATTTGCACAAATCTGTCTTTTCCAGAACATCCAGTTTTTCTGCAATTCCATAAATCTGACATATTCTGTTTTTATGTCTGTGTCATATTTAAAAGCATTTATGCCTATTATTAGTTAATGTTTAAGCTGAAGTAAAAAAAAAATAAATGATAAGCTGAATATAATCTTTATCTTTGTTCTTTGGTTAAGATGTACAGCTCTTTGTGAAAAGTTGTCTGACAAGCTTTATAGACCGTTAAGAGAAAAGTGCAGAATTTTAGGTCTTGTTGTTAGTTGAGGTGGAATGTCTCTGAAGTGTTTTTTTTTTTTTTTGCAGTTAAAAGAGGAAGTGTTGTGATTTGAACTCAAAGTGACCCTTACATCATAAGATTTTTTTTCAACCATAAAACAATAATTAGTTGTATGCCTATAGAATATTATCATTAGAAAAATCATCAGTTAAGCTTAGTTTCCCCCAACCACCCCCCACCCCCCATTGTTACAATTCTAATACAACTGATTTGTACTTGCTACTGTGCTTGCCTTTCTGCACAAAATGCAAAAAAACCCGCAAAAATATTTTAAAAACTTTCCACTGATGCAAACATGTTTTGAACAGCTCCCGAATGTATGTGCAACGTAATGTTTGCTCGTATGCCAAAAATGCTTCACATGCCAAGACAAATTTCTTGCAAAATTCTTAAGGTGAAATTCTTAAGTCGGGGGCGTTTGTATGCCGAGGTAACACTCACAAACCTTCATCCCAAGAATTAATAATGTCCTGTAGACTGTCAGTAAAATGACTGACAGGAGATCCATCTAGACGCAAACAAGCCTAGGTTTACCAAACATGTTTTCTCAGCCACTGAACAATTCTGCTATGGCCTCAGCATACGTCGTGCATGTAATTATTGTAATATTAACATCAATTAACAACTGTTATGCTGAACTGCCTGCCAACTAACACACAGTATGAATGCAGATCAATTCCTG
>JAQMYJ010000005.1:3249032-3261388 GCA_030014305.1 Clarias laeviceps
GGTAAAGTGCAGGTTAATTTGTTTTATTTTTACTTTATATTTTGTATTAATTATTTTTATGTATTTATTTTTGGGGGGGGGGGCTGTGGAACAAGTAATCTGAGTTTTCATTATTCCTTATAGGGAAATTCACTTTGATTTATGAGTGTTTTGATATACGAGCACACTTCTGGAACTAATTATGTTCGCAATCCAAGGTTCCACTGTACAGTAAAACTTTAGATCACAGGTGTAGATAGATTGCAGGTCTGCAAGTGTTTTGCAAGACAAGCAAATAAAATAAAAAAAATTTAACCTCTTGCAATACGAGTAGTACGTATACTGTACGCTTCATCTGCCGAGCGTCAAGTAATCACTACTGATCCGATGGTTCTTCTCTCTTTCTTGCTGTGGGATTGTGGGAAATCGTCTCCCATGGTCAGTCTTAGAGCGGGTGCCTCACTCGTATAATAAACATCTATGTGCTTTTTACTTTGTGTCCAAGTGTTGTGACTGTTCTTTAGTAACTGTACTGCAACAACGGCATCCGTGAAGAAAAAGGTTAAAAAAGCTATGAATGAGACTGATGAATCTGTTTAATCTTTAAAAGGAGGCAAAGTGTCAAAAAAGTGTCATTAGAGAGGTCTCTCACTCTGTTAGTGCGTGTGTGTGAAAGTCGTCCTACACAATAACCCCTTTCTCCTTTCTCTCATCTCCCTCACACCAACCACCATTTTTTTATTTTATATTTTGTATTTGTTGTTTATATATATATATATATATATATATATATATTTTTTTTTTTTTTGGGTTGTGGAACAAATCATCTCCATTTCCATTATTTTTTTACGGGGAAATTTGAGTGCTTTGGATTACAAGCATTCCGGAATGAATTATGTATAACAAATTTTATACAGTGGAACCTTGGATTGCGAGTAATGCAATTTGCGAGTGTTTGTGAGTAAATTTTGACTTGGAAAACGAGCGTTGTCTTGGTTTACGAGTACCGAGTATCATGTATCACGCATGCGCTTCTTGTTTTGACGCCGAATGTCACATGATCACAACTGAGTCAATGGTTTTTCTCTCTCTTGCGCTGTGGAATTGTGGGTAATTGTCTCCCCTGCTGGGTCTTAGTGCTCATCTCTCACTGGTATAATCAACATCCGTGCACGCGTGTACTGTTTACTATAACACTGTGACCACGTGTGTGCGTGTAAAACATATTTTATTTTGTGTCTGTATGCGTGTGTGTACAGCACGCATGTAAAGCAAAAGCAAGTCTCATTAGAGACGTTAAAGATCCATTTTCTCTCTCTGTATCAGCTCTGTGTCTGTGTGCGTGCGCGTGTCATTTGACACTGTGCCCCTTCACACACACACACACACACACACACACACACACACCCTCCTCCTCTCGCCTTCACACACACACACACACTCTGCTCTACACAGAAACACTGCTCTGTTGCGATTCTTTTCAAAGGTAAAGTGCAGTTAATTTGTTTGTTTTTTTTACTTTACAGCAGTAATTGAGTTGGTATGCGCTCATGCGACAGTTATTAACGATGTTCCTTGCTTATTTTCCCGATAAAACAGTCCTTCCGTTAATGTGTGTGTGTGTGTGTGTGTGTGTGTGTGTGTGTGTGTGTGTGTGTGTGTGTGTGTGTGAAACTCAAATACGAGAGGAGGAAGATTTACTGTGTAAGATGAGAAGAGGGAGTGGGGAGGGGCTGATTCCTTTAGCTTCACACACATACACAAACACACACACACACACAAACACAGCGCCTGTGCATAAACGGAAACACATCTTTCGAGATTTAGTTTTACTTTTTTTAAAGGTTTTTATTTTTACTTTATATTTTGTATTAATTATTTTCATGTATTTATTTTTTGGGCTGTGGAACGAATAATTTGAGTTTCCATTATTTCTTATGGGGAAAATTCCCTTTGGTTTACGAGTGTTTTGAAATACGAGCCCGCTTCCGGAATGAATTATGCTCGTAATCCAAGGTTCCACTTTATATATAATGTATGGTAACATATGTACATGTGTAAATAATACACAAAGACGGGTTATGTACAATGTATACTGAGTGCAATGATTGTAATATTATAATAATATATTTATATAGTGAGATCACTTATAGTAAAAAAGCATCATAACCCAAGAACCGTCCAACCCAGGAACCAAATCACATCCACATACTCGACTCTGTAAAACGTGAAATAACTCCTTGCCGCTAGGAGGCGCGAGTCTGATGTAGCAAATAAGCGCATCTTCCGAGCATCCTCCGCGGACCGAGCCCGCTCAGCCATATTGAAGTCTTACGCACCACATTATTTTTCCCACACGTGTTCGTGAAAAAGATAGGCTCGGTATTACGATTGGCTGGAGGCTCAGGATTCCGGTTGTTTATTGGTCTGACTGGCTACAGGACTGAACAATTAGCCAATCAGCATTGAGGAGGCGGGATTTGACGAAATCCGGGTAGGAAAAAAGGTTCTTTCGGCAGAGGAACTGTAGCCCGCCATTGTGTAGACACTTAAGCTGTGTAGAGAGAGACAGGGGCACTTGGGTAACTCTGTAAGACAATTGAATACACCCTGCTTTAACGCGATTAAACACGCAGGTTTCAGGGGGGAAAGAAATGTCAGCCAGCAGCATTGTGGGACAGGTAACGAGAGGCATTTTATGAACGTTTTCCGAGCGCCGTAGCTTAGCTGTGACTCTCTCTCTCTCTCTGTAGTGCAGCGGTAGGCCTGACCACCTGCTGTCCGACTCACTGGTCAATAGAAATCTCTTTTATTTTCCCCCTCTTTTCATCCTCACAACTCAAACCTTCATGAATCACCTGGACCCAATCCAGAGACCGAAAGGCCAAGGAAACAAAGGTAAGCTCTCACAGACTTAAGTGACAAGATGCTTGTTGGCGTGGGACTGATAGCATCCGCGCGCTCTGCGCTAATGCTAATTCCAGCTACATGACTAGCGCGCAGGCCGAAATGTAGTTTTAACGCCGTTTATTTTCCAAACTCTAGCACACATTTCTCACTTTGTGCAGCGAGTAAACACTTTAGGCGCTTTTGAAGTGTTTAGTCGGTGTGTTTGGTGTTAGTCTCGGTTGTGCGTTGTGAGCCCACGTTAGTTAGCATGTTAGCATGGTGGTGTTAGCAGCGTTGCTAGCGGTCAGGCCAGGTTTGGTGTCCTGGAGACGAATCTCAGGAAGTGCACTTAGTGATGCGTGCTAACATGCTCCTCTGAGTTACAGGTAATTTTCATTTCTTGAATTCTTTTCAAACGTCTTAAAATAACTTTTTACGTGTTTAAAAAGGCTAATCACGAGTGCTTGGTGCAGCTAGTTCACTCTGCATGCTAGCTGTCTATTTTAACTTGCCTGACTGACCTGGGTTTAATCACAGATGCCTTTTTTTATTGCTCTTATCCAAGTTCACTTCATAGCTAAAGTGGATTAAACCTATATCTTGTGCATTTTGTCAGGGATTATTATTAAATATTTTATTTTATTTCTTTCAATCAGCCTATTAACATCTTTATAATCAAAGCTATGTTTCTGAGCAGGTTAGGCACATTAGGCAGAAAACATACTCATTGCTTGTGTATTTTTCATTTCTTAAAGATCTGTAATTCCCAAGTAACCCTAAAACAAGTCAAACTTTTTCTTTCTTTTAGTTCATTTTTCTTTCCTTCCTTTTGCTAAGGTCAACACTCCTAATGTTCGGTTCACATTTTAGAAAGAAATAAAATCTTTGTGAGTCGTGATGACCCAACAAAATTTTGTTAAATGATTTGTGTTTACTTGTTTGTTTTAAGGAAGCAGTAGAGAAACACAGCCACCTTTCATGTTCAGGTGTGTGTGTGTGAGAGAGAGAGAAACCAAATTATTTTCAGTTATGTTAACAGTGTAGGTTTGGCCTCAAGGGTTAAAACAGTTCAGCGTTAAACGATTGCTTAGTTATGCTTGTAATAACGAGAGTAAAGAATGACAGGTTAGTGCTTTGTATTAGGGGTTATTATTGAACCTTTTATTCCCCAGTCTGTAGATCAGTCGGTGAACACCTTTTATAATCAAAACTATGTTTCTGAGCAGGTTGGGAACACTAGGCACAAAATATGCTTATTATTTCATATTTAATTTTTTTCTTATTAATTTCTTAATTAAATGTTTGTAATTTCCAAGAGATAAACCTAAAACAAGTCAAATCTTGTTTTCTTTGCTTTTGCTAAAGTCTCAACACTGTGTTTTTCACATTTTGGAAAGAAATACACTGTTTGTAAGTCATGATGACTTTAAAAATTGTTTTATTCATCCTGAATATTTTTCTGTTTTAAGGGTAGCCGTAGAGAGATACGGCCACCTTTCGTGTTCAGTTGTGTGTAAGAGAGCTCAGATCTAAAATATGTAAGAGAGAAAAAGACCAAATGAATAATTTCCAATTTCACCAGGACACAAGGGTTAAAACAGTTCAGATTAAATGTAAACGATCAGTTTTCGTGTTCTTGTAATAACAAGAGTAAAGAATGACTGAGAGCAACAGTGATTGTGATTTTGATTGATACTGCTTTTACATGGCTAAAAATAGAAAATTATTAATCCTGGTTAGGCTTTACTCACCATTGTTGGTAAGTCTTCGTGATGTAAATTCTTTTCAGTCAGCAATCTGATCAATCAGGATCGGAGACATTAATATTAAAGTGTTTCCATCCGCAATATCTTAGAATTCTTCCATAATTGTATTGATGTTAATAATTAAAGTGAATACATAATCCCAAAATAAAAGGTTTGGTGATATTTCCACCGTGTAATGCACGGTTTAACATGATGTTCATTTGGGTCATATATTGGGATGTGAATTTCACTTCTTGCACACGTCACTTGTGAAACTGTGGTTGAGGTAAATGTGGAATTTGTTTTGCGGCTATAGCTGGTATATATGTCGAATGTGCTTTGGTAACCTCCTTTCTTTTCCTCTTTCAGTGCAAAACGGAGCCGTTGCCCAAAAGGAGACTTTAAATGATGATGAGTTCGAGCCTTATCTGAACGCTCAGCCCAGACAGGTAGGTCCTGTTACACATCCACACAATGGAGGGAGCCTGTAGACATAAATGGTGACTCAACTATTGTAGCTCCTTGTTCGGCTCCTATTATTCTTTTTAATTGCATCCTGCTCACAGGCCTTTATTTCCAGAAGAAATAAGAATATGCTGTAACTGTATTGTTCAGTGTTTAACTGGAAAATCGAAGTATGCACATTTTGCATATAAGAAGTAAACTTTTAATATTTTTGAGGGTTTTTTCTCTCTCTCAAGTTTACACTTGGTCGATTTTGTTTGGTGTTCAGATTTTTGTGTTGAAATCTACTCTCACACAAATTCTGGGAAACCATGTAGAGAAAACAAAGGCAGAAATCATGTATAACTCTTGTACCTTTTATTTATTTATTTTTTAAAAACAACACAGACTTCAGAATATTATTACAGAATTACAGCATGCATTTGCTTCGTCTGTGTCCTTTTCTGTCTTCAGTTTTTGCCTGTTTCTTCTGTCTTAAAGTATTTGTAAAGAACCAGAACTTCGCTCACCCCTTCGCTTTGCCATGTGTTCTCCCTCATCTGACTGAGCTTGATTAAACTTGAATGTTAGATCAGAGAGTGAAAAAAGAACAAAAGCTTTGCATCCTTAACCCAGACCTTGAAGTAAACTACTCCCTTGTTTCTACTTTGCATAATACTAAGTTGGTCTAATGTCTAAATCTTGACTCTGAAATCCTGAATATGCTTTCTCATCTATTTATTGTACCCCGAGGGTACAGTATTTAATTTTATTTTCATCGACGTATTGTGTGCAACAGTTGGAGGGATACCCAGTTTGGATGAGGTGATCTGACACGATCAACATCACTTTTTTTCATACAGACACAACACTTTGGGTGTACTCGTCTCAGCTTTGAAACTTTGGCATTCGGTAAACGGACACCAGAAATCCGAGCCAGCTGAAATGTCTGTCTCAGCGCTTTGAGATTTAGTAAAATCAGAGGTCTGGCTGCGTAATTGCAAGTCGCTCCCCGTGAAAATGAACAGGGACCGTCCTCTGACTGGGGGGGGTCTGCTGTAAAGGATTCCTTCGAGGATATTAGTGGGTAGTGTAAGGACTTCTTTTTTTGCTTTGCAAGCTTTAAACTTTATTTATTTATATATTTAAAGCTTTTTAAACTTTTCTACTTGCTGCACATTTTATTTTTATTTTTTTTCCTTTTCATTTTGTCTACTCGGTAAAAGTGTGTTTAATTGTTAAACATCGGTAAAAATATGCATGTCACGTTTTGGCAGGAGTTATGGGAATGAACGATTATTTTTGCTGCTCTATAGCTTTTGTGCATTTTGCTTACATTGATTCATTAATGGATTGTTTCTCCATCCTTGCAGAGCAATGCATATACGGCCATGTCCGACTCCTATATGCCTAGCTACTATGGCCCCTCCATAGGATTCACCTACTCGCTCAATGAAGCGGCGTGGTCCACAGGCGGTGATCCTCCCATGCCCTACCTGGCCTCTTACGGACAGCTTAGCAACGGGGAGCACCACTTCCTCCCAGATGCCATGTTCGGCCAGTCAGGGGCACTTGGGAGCAACCCTTTCCTGGGTCAGCATGGTTTCAACTTTTTCCCCAGCGGGATCGACTTCTCTGCCTGGGGGAACAGCAGCTCTCAGGGACAGTCCACACAGAGTTACGCCTACGCGCCCAGCTCCCTCGGGGGTGCTGTGATCGATGGACAGTCTCCATTTACCGCCAATGAGCCTCTTAACAAGGCCGTAGGGATGAACAGTTTGGACCAGGGTATGGCAGGGCTTAAGATCGGGGCGGGAGACATGACACCTAAAGTTGTTGGTTCTGGACTTCCTGGTGGACCTTTGAATCAGGTATCAGCAGCTCCCAGCATGCCCGCACCTTCCATTGCACCTGCCAAAGTGGCATCCTGGGCAGACATCGCCAGCAAGCCTGCCAAACCCCAGCCTAAGGTCAAGACTAAAGGTACCTTAGGGGGCACAAACCTTCCCCCTCCACCAATCAAACACAACATGGATATTGGCACGTGGGATAACAAAGGGGCAGTGCCGAAAGCAGCGACACCGCAACAGTCGGCACTGCCCACCAACGGACAGCCACCCAACCAGGCCTCTCCTCAGCCAGCCGCACCGGCGGGAGGAGTACCGCAGCTTCCTCTCACCAACGGACAGCTCATGCCTTCTAATGTTCCGTTAGGGCAGCACCCTCAGGCTCCTAACGGGCAACCAGGTATGGCTCCTCCTCAGCTTCAAGGCCCACCCCCTCCGCAACAACCATCTCAACCGACTCGCTGGGTCCCTCCTCGTAACCGTGCCAACGGCTTTGGGGATACAGCAGGCGGGGCCAGCCAGTCTCCTCCCAGTGCCGGAATAGGTGGCATCAGTGTGGCGCAAGAGCCGCATCCGGTCCTCGAGAAGCTGCGTCTCGTCAACAACTACAACCCGAAGGACTTTGACTGGAACCCCAAGCAGGGACGCGTGTTTATTATAAAGAGCTACTCCGAGGACGACATCCACCGCTCAATCAAGTACAACGTGTGGTGCAGCACGGAGCACGGCAACAAGCGCCTGGACGCGGCCTACCGCTCTCTGGGCGGGAAGGGTCCCCTGTACCTGCTTTTCAGCGTCAACGGTAGCGGCCACTTCTGTGGCGTGGCCGAAATGCGCTCACCCGTGGACTACAACACGTGCGCCGGCGTGTGGTCACAGGATAAGTGGAAGGGTCGGTTCGACGTACGCTGGATCTTCGTCAAGGACGTGCCCAACAGCCAGCTGCGTCACATCCGTCTGGAGAACAACGAGAACAAGCCGGTGACCAACTCGCGCGACACGCAGGAGGTACCGCTCGACAAGGCACGGCAGGTGCTCAAGATCATCGCCGGCTACAAGCACACCACCTCCATCTTCGACGACTTCTCGCACTATGAGAAGCGCCAGGAGGAGGAGGAGAGTGTTAAAAAGGTAACCTTTCCTACTTGCAGAAGTGAGTAAAGTTGTCTAGGCTGTTGTTGTGCTGGTAAAAATAACTCCTTGCGTAGGAGGTTGAAGGAATGTTGACCAACATTGTCATTTTACAACACTGCACTCCATCAACTGGTCATATAAATAAACAAAAGCATGTTCATGAAGCTGTAAGTAAAGCGATAAGGGTTGTTTCTAAAGGTAGAGTAGGAAGATTGTAGGTTGGAAAGTTTGTGTTTTTGAGGGATGATGTAAAGATAGTTATGTTTATTAAATTTAATGCTGTACAAGCTTATACAACTTCCCTACAGTGTAAGGGGGGAAAACTGAATGAGATCCCAAATTGTGTGAGGGTTTGTTTTCCATACAATTTGAATGTGTGATTTGTTTAGCATCTCATTTGGAAGTACATTATTCTTTACCACCTGAAACCGCTGTGAGCTGTGCAGAAAGCAACTGCTGTGAAGGACGATTCGTCTTTATTTATGTAGCTCAAACTCCAAACTCATTCCATGGTAACGGACAAATAAAATAAAGGAAATTTAAAGTAAGCAATGAAAAATCATTAAAAGATGGGAACCCCACACAAATAAAGAGGGATAAACAGGTCTTTGGTTTTGTTTTACGTCACTCTACTTGCCTCCTGCGTTTTTTTTTTTTTGTTTTGTTTTTAATATTGAACAAGGTTTTAAACTCATCAATGTAAATTTGTTGTGAAAGTGTAAGTTCTTTATATGACACTATCCCCATACAAAGCTTTGTTTCAAATGTAAAAAAAAAAGGGCTTTGCTATTGGGTTTGCGTTTAAAAAAAAAAAAAAAAAAAACACGAGGATTTCATGATCTTTAAAATGATTACTGCAGCATGAAACTTCAAAGAGGAGTCTAGTGCGTTGGGTTTTTGTTTCGATGTGCATTATATATGTCACAGGATCCTTGTTGGTTTTCTTGCTTTGTTTTTAGGGCTTTTTTATTTATTATTCAATTATTATGCGGTTATGCTGTGTTTATAGTATAGAAATGGTTGTTATAAATCACAGTTCTTTTGGTTCTGGTGGTTCACGTATTGCCACACTGACTTTTTATTTTTTATATACACTTTTTCACGTTTATAATGGAGATGAACCGGTTGATCAGCCTCAAAAATAAACAATTCTGTACCGAGTGTAGACACTTGAGCGGCGCAACAGAAACACACTTTCATGGTGTGACATTATCAACAAATCACGCATGTTAAAAGCCTTCTGATTTGCCTTTTTCTCTAAACTCTGAGCGAATTAGTCTCAAGGCTACTCATTACACAGGCTTACACCGGTCTCAAAACACCGCGAGCACTAATTAGACAAAAATCTCGTGCGTTAGAAGCTGCATGTGCCTGTGCTTTCACAGAAACTCACTGTCAACTTGAGTTATGAGACTTTAGAGACACTTGAGGCGGTAAAGAGTTTCTTTATAATCCTACAGGTGGTACACTGAACTATTTACACATTTTCATCATCTATTTGCCAAGTTCACTCGTGATAGATGAGAGATACGTGCTGCTGAGTAACAACATAGCTTTTTTTTGTTTTTTGTTTAATTTAATTTGAAGTTGAACCTTACTCTTGTATTTGAAGTTAGTTTGTATTGTTTAAATGCTGCGCTTGGTTTTTCATTAACATTAATGTTATAAGGAACGGGCTACATTTAATTACTCTAACTTTTTTGTAAAGGTTTAAAATTGTAGGGGAGGGAATGTAATATCGAATCATGATGTTTATAAAACTGATATTTTACAGGATCGCAATTTCAATCGAATCGGCATCAAGGTATCGTGATATCGTACAGGGAGGTGATTGGTGATTCTCGTCTCTCGTTTATAGGACTAATAACTTATAAAGCAAGTAGTATATTAAAACCGTATCCTGCATACAATCTGTAGTAGTGAAGACATCATCTGTAGTGTTGTGATGAAGTGCTAATGCTATTTCCAGGCTGCTGCATTTTATTTTGCCCCGGTGCCAAGCAGTGGGTATGTGATCAGCAAAAGGTGAAAAACTGCAAAAGGATGGGATTGTATGAGCGAAGGGGTACTCAGAGACTGCAAGGTTATGTGTCCACAAACTTTTGGGCTTATGGGTATATGAGCAAAATTATTATTCCCATGAGGCTTTTGGTGCAGTTTAATGTGAGGCAGCAATTATGGTCACTTCGACCTATTTTATTCCATTTAGATTTAGATCGGGGCTCCACAGAACTTTATAACAATAAAAAATAAAAATCACACTAAGATTATTTTGGCACATTGCAATTACCATTTAAAAATGTCAAATTTACCATTTTATATTCAGATGTCTTTTTATGTAAGCAAATAATGACACATGATCAAGATGATGTTTCTCAGTACTTGCATAGCACTTCAAAAGCTGAATTATTAAAATAAAACTTGCTGATAAATTCATGAATTCCTGACTAATATTCTGTATTATACCCGTAGTAAATTGCAGGCTTTTTACAATTACATAACTGCACCCTTCTGTATTGCGATATAAATTTTTATGCTATTCATCCCACCGCACGTTTATCACGTCTAAACGCATCTCATAACGAGAGCCAAGTTTATTTGAACAAGGCTCTGCATTTCCATGAATCTGTTCAAGAAAAATCGACGCAAGAAGCCATCCCTCATCTGAAACCGATCTCATCTGGCCAAAATTATATAGAATTCCTACTAAATGCTACTGAAGTTGTTACTCAGATCCTTGTCTAGTTATATCTGGTGACTTTTAAAACGGTAATTCTGGCTAAATGGCGTTTCTACACTCGGTTTATGCTCCGCCAGAAGCAAGTCTGAGAGTGAAATCGCACCATATCCTAAATTTTAAAACGCTTTAACAAATGAGGGGGTTATGAGAGCGCATGCTTTATCATCTGTTCAAATTAAAAAAGGAGAAAAAAATTAAGATTTATGCTAGAACATATCACTTGGATCTACACATACATGTGACTAGGGCTGCACGATTCTTGCAAAAATATGAATCAAATTATCTCCATTGGAGTTGAGATCAGGATTCTCTCACTCATTTTTCTTTTCCTCTTTTTTTTTTAAAAAAAAACAGTAAACAGTGCTAACTATTACACCACCTAATGTAAAAGCTTTTGAACGTAACTAATAAATAGCATCTGTCCTTTTTGGACACTCCAGCCGACTACCGTACTTCATATGCGTTAGTTTATGTAATTATTTACTGTAAATGTCATGGAGTTTTAGTCTGAAGTTAAATATATAGTGAGAATCAACACATCTATTATTTGCTAGTTAATTATCTGGTAGTTTTTGTCCCAATTATAATTGTACATGACAAATGATTTCTGATCAGATTTAGTGTGTTTGAGACATTTGCCTTATTCTGATAAATATAATGTGAACCAACGTATGCGATGATAAAGTATATACTCGCTGCTAAACACAAGAACAGAACAAAAAATAACTCAAAACAGGTCCGTAAACTGGAAAGGTTTCCAGTTTCTGATTGGCTGGTAAGGTCCCTCCTCTGGCTTCTGATTGGCTGGAATTGAGTGAATAAGCGTTGTGATGGTGAACGCTTGTTGATATCGGAATGTTATAAATAAGAGAAGCAACAGAGTTGTATGACTTGAATCATTCTCTAATCTCTGACCTGATTGCTGAATTGTTAGTGTTTTTTGTTACACTGTGTGTGACTGATCCAGCAATCCGGGAATTGATGTCAAGTAAATAAGCACCCACACATAAATGCTGCAGCATCATCTGAATGACATGCAAGTGAATCACCATCATTCAGAAATGAGATTGCGTGTATGTGTGAATCAGGATCATGATGATTTCTTTTTTCCCCTCTTCTTTACTCTCCCCCAGTAATCCTGCAGCTCTACATGTGATCTAGGATGTTGCATGATTCAGAGCTCTGGAGTTTCGAGTAATTGAAAGTTTGAATAAGTGTCCCAAGTGCAACAACGATCCTTTAAGATGTTATTCCTCCATTTAAGAGTATGACTAAAGTAGTTTTAAAAGAACCAACTTTTCTTCTGCTATGGGAAATGCATTTAAATTGTAGGGAATGTTTGGGACATTTGATTCACCCTTTTTACATTCTTTAGATAAACATACAAATGTTAAATGGTCTAAAATGAGCAAATTCCTTAATCTAACTACAACCTGCTTACCATTTCCACAAATACTCACCTATTGTGAGAATATCGCTGCTGCTGCTTTTGCATTTATGCGCAATAGATGCAACACCTACTGCACTGGAGCATAGTGCGGGAGAAAGGCTTAACACTGTTACTGAGACATGAAATTT
>JAQMYJ010000005.1:3261488-3283361 GCA_030014305.1 Clarias laeviceps
AAGAAAAATAACAATAGAGACATGAAATTTAAGAAAAATAACAATAGAGACATGAAATTTAAGAAAAATAACAATAGAGACATGAAATTTAAGAAAAATAACAATAGTTTTTAATATTTCATAACCTGTAAGAAATATCACTGACGCAAGTCAGACAGTAAACCTTAAGTGCTGTTGAATCTAATCTTATAAAAAAAATCACAAGGCCCAAAAATTTGATCAAATCGACAGTCCTGTGATTCACAACATGGTGACACATTGTCAGGTGCTCGTTTATTCTCATGTCTACTTTGCCCCCGCCACAGAGAAAGTGGTATGAACAGTTGCGTTGTTGCCCACGTTGTGTGCAAGGGCCTTCTGGCACTTAAGGTTTAAAAAATCTGACAAAATTGAGATTTTCACTCCGACCTAGTGATGCATTTTGTTCAAAACTGTATAGGATGACTCCTATTCTATTAAGTTATGATGCAAATTTCAACTTCCATACACAGACCAGGTGTCACTGCAATACCAAGTAATGGCAACACTTAATTTACTAAACACCCAACATAAGAATATTTTCAGACATTCATCAATTACAAGTGCAGGTAGTCCCCAACTTACGAACAATGAAATTACAAATTTCCGCAGATATGAACTGACTGCGTTTCTACCAACATTCGTCGATGCGAACAAATTGCGGAAGTCATGTGTATTGTACAAAAAAAATAAAAGACAGTGCAGTGCACCAGATACCAATATTTATAATTATATACAATATTTTCAGTGTGACGTGGCACGTGGTGTAGTGGTTAGCACTGTCGCCTTGCATCTCCAGAGTCCGGTTTCAATTCCCATCTCTGTGTGCATGGAGTTTGCATATTCTCCCCGTGCTTGGTGGGTTTCCTCCGGGAACTCCGGTTTCCTCCCACAGTCCAAAGTCATGTAGGTTAGGTTAATTGGCGTTCCCAAATTGGCCGTAGTGTGTACGTGTGTGTGTCCTGCGATGGATTGGCACCCTGTCCAGGGTGTACCCCGCCTTGTGCCCTACGTCTCCCAGGATTAAATGGTATAGATGATGAGAATGAGAGAGTGAGTGAGAATTTTCAGTGTGTGAATAAATGTATAAAATGTCTGAATTCCAGTATATTGTGTGGTAGAATATGAGTCGCCCTCACCGGGTTCAATGAACCAGTCCGGCGACACGTTAATAGAAAATGTCTGTCCTGGTGGTAAATAATCCCAATTTTGGATAATCCTCAACAAAACAGTTCACAGTCCAATACAGAGCGGGGAGGGGGGGAATGACATTCAGGATTCCCCTCGTGATTTAATGGCGCCAAGACGACCCTGTTAGATTTGATGCCAGAGATTCGTTGTGGATTGGTATTGTATATTTGCGACAAAGGCGTAGAATACTTGCTTTGTCGGACATAAGAACAAATCTGGCTTATGAACGTGCTCTCGGAACGAAACTTGTTCGTAAGTTGGGGACTACCTGTAAAATTAAATGAACATTTCAGACACAGTTGAAAAGGGAGATGTTATGATATGATGCTTTGAACAGTATACTTGCAATGTTAAACATCGCTTTATAAGAATGTGGAGTAGCTTTAACTTTTTTAAACAATATTTTATCATGAATCTTGAGAATTTTATTGCAGTCCTATTACACTTAATTTGTGATTATGTAGTTTGTCTCATCAGCTTTGAGTCAATGGACGGTTTATTTCCTGAGCTTGTTGAGGTTCAGATTTTAGGATTATTTATTTATTTATCTTTCCTTCCCCTATGCTATTTCCACTGTGTGCCTCTATTATAATATAATTTTCTGCTTATACTGATAATCCAGAGCATAATGTGTGTATGTATATAGCATGGACAGTTACTGATGCTTGAAGATTTTGGTTGGGTCTCTTATTGGTTAAGATCTAGTGGTTGTGGGCCGTCATTTCACAGGGAAAGTAGACTTCATCTGTATTTGCATAGTTAAATGCACTACATTTTATAGCTTTTTTTTTTTTTTCTTCCCTCCACTCCTGCAGGTGGAGGTCCAGGGGAATGACCCATACTCGAGTAATCCCAGCCGGAGTCACTACAGACTGCAGGTGAGGCACACCTTGAACAATGGCATGTTGTTTTTATTGTTTGCTTGATGGCGGAGCGCGGGGGGAGAATAAAATATGCTAATGTTGTGCAGTCCTGAATGCATATTTGTTCATTCGATTTATGAACAAAACTGCTTTTCTTTTCAAAAAAGGACTATATTAGGACTATTACAATCTATCCTTTAAAGTTCATGACCTGGATTATTTGTTTACATTTACTGAATGTGCTTATCCTCTAGTGCTTTGTAGTCTGGATAAAAGAAATGTCTATAATCAAATAAATTTTACTCTGACATCCCCAGAAATGAAAACATGTTGAAGGTTGGTATGGCATGATAAGACAGCAAAGAAACAAAATTTAATCACCGAAGGGTGAACCTGTAATTTATGGTGTCATCACCAATATTCCAATCCATAATGTTAAATTATCACACTAACGGTCATTTAGCGAGCAAGTCTGGTAAAGAAGTACTATAAATATAGCATGTTCACACTACATTGTTGCATAAGCACCATTGTTCTGAATGATTACATGTCAGGAATATTCATAATTACCTCAAAGTCTCATGATTGTACATTTTGCTTCCTGAATTAGCAAAGAATCGGAGATGAGTATAAAGTCAGGCTCCACCTGATACTGGGTTGAGCGAACAGGGAGGAGGCGGCCTGAGGGATATTAATATCATGAACTGTAAACTTTTTTTTTTGTATTTCTTTTTTGCATTCCAATAAGTTCGTGATTCAAACGTCTAATGAAGCAGGCTTTAAATGGTGATTCTGTTTATTTCAAGGGGGGAAAAAAGCTGTCCAAACCTACCTGTCTCTATGTGAAAACAGTTTTTGCCACCTTTCTAAATGAAGTGTTTTTTTTTTTTTTTTTGGTGTTTGTTATTGGAAAGCGGAGTTAAATTTCACTTTCCACACCCAGGCCTGATTACTGCCTAACATTTTGAAGCAAAAAAAATTACTTTCTTTGCCAATTCCGCCAAGAAAATGGCCAAAATTCCTCTACGGCGATGTGAAAAAGATGCAGTTGTTGCCACCAAGGGTGGTCCAACCAGTTATTAGGTTTAGGGGGCAATTACTTTTTCACATTGCGTAGCCTGGTTTGGACAGCTTTGTTTTTCCCCCCGATAAATGAAATCATTTAAAAACTGCGATTTGTATTTATATTTGCGTAATATTAAAATGTGTTCGATCTGAATCATTTTGTGAAGTGTGACGGATATACAAAACAAACCAGGAATGAGGCAAATAATTTTTATATATATATAAAAGAGAGAGAAAAATATTTGCATAGGTATGATTTGAATATGGATTATCATTGCCTCAAAAGCAGTGTGATGTAACTTTTCACCTTTTTATATGGTGTTTTTTCTTTTTGTTTTGCCGCAACCGAAATACTTTTATTCAGCATCATGTGAAATTGTCCCTTTTGAATTATCTCTAGACAATTTTTTTTTCATACAGTGCGTCTGGAAAGTATTCGCATCGCTTCACTTTTTCCACATTTTATGTCTCACCCTTATGCAAAATGGATTAAATTTATTATTTTTCTCAAAATTCTACAAACAATATTCCATAATGACAATGTAAAAGAAGTTTGTTCGAAATCTTTGCAAATTTTTATCTTAAAAAAAAACAAAACTTGAGCTCAGGTGCATCCTGTTTCCACTGATATTCCTTGAGATGTTTCTACAACTTGATTGGAGTCCACCTGTGGTAAATTCAGTTGATTGGACGTGATTTGGAAAGACACACACCTGTCTATATTGTGTCCTACAGTTAACAGTGCAAGTCAGAGCACAAACCAAGCCATGAAGTCCAAGGAATTGTCTGTAGACCTGAGACAGGATTGTATTGAGGCACCGATCTGGGCAAATTGTACTGAACAATTTCTGCAGCATTGAACGTCCAGATGAGCACAGAAGAGCAACCATCTTGTAGCATCATACTCAAGATCTGAGGCTGTAATTTGTGCCAAAGGTCTGAGAGTCCATCAGGTGCCTTTTGGCAAACTCCAGGTGCCTGTCATGTGCCTTTTACTGAGTAGAAGCTTCCATCTGGCCTGATTGGTGGAGTGCTGCAGAGGTGGCTGTTCTTCTGGAATGTTCTCCTCTTTTCACAGAGAAACTCTGGACCTCTATCAAAGTGACCATCGAGTTCTTGGTAACCTCTCTGACTAAGGCCCTTCTCCCCCGATCACTTACTTTGGCCAGACGGCCCGCTCTAGGAAGGGTCCTGGTGCTTGGTGGTTCCAAACTTCCATTTATGGACGATGGAGGCCACTGTGCTCACACTGTATTTATTTATTTTATTTAATTTTTTTATTGCAAAGATTTCAAACAAACTTCTTTCATTATGTTATCATTGTGGGGTATTGTTCGTAGAGTTTGGGGGAAAATAACGACTTTAAATCCATTTTGGAATAAGGCTGTAAGATAACATAAAATAAAATGTGGAAAAAGTACACAAAAAAGTGAGTACTTTTCTAGATGCACTGTATGTGTGTAAGACAAGACCACATACAGTGCACATACAGTTTCCTATGAATTTGCATGTATGTATTTGATGACCGATATCTATCTCTCTCTCTTCCCTAGGATCGTCAAGGACGTGTCAAGTAAAAGCCACTTGTTTTTTTTGGGGGGAAAAAGACTGACAGGGTCCTGTTCTCCCTAACCATACATCCAGATGTTTTCACTGATTATTCTGGGAAAAAGACTTATCCAAGGATTCAAAGCAAGAAAAAAATGAATGAAAAAAAAAAACCTAAATGAAGACTCTTCTCTTGATTTCTGTTGACTTTAAAGACTTACTTTGAACTTGTAGTAAAGGGAAAAAAAAAACGATTATTCATAGGACTACAACTTAATTCTATAGGATGCTTAGGTGATCATTTTTCACTCCCTTTTTTTCGTCCCATTCTTTTTCTTTCTTTTTTTTTCTCCCCCACTGCCTCTTTTTTTTTTTTTTTTCTTTTTTTTTTTAAAACTGTTTTGTTTTTACAGTCCAAGAGCAAGGCTGGTCTGCCTCATCACTTAAGTCTATAATGGATTTATTTTTTCTTTAGTATTGGATTCTAAGACCCTGCCTAAACCGGTAGTCTTTCATTTGTTTAAAACCCCCCTCCCCTCCTTTTTTTTCTTTTAATTGGAAACGATTCAATCAGGATACACAGTGGGAGTGGCCTTTCAGTGGATGTTGCATTATGAATAATTCTACAGTAACCTGTGCAAAATGTCATTACCTTTCACGAAAGTGAAAGATGTCATTATCTCTCGTAAGAGTGAAAACATTTAATCACCATGAATATTCTGGATTTTTTTTTATGACTGGCAGAAGAAGAGCGGGTTTTTGTCAGGATAAGTAAAACAAACACCAGGAATGTTAAGTTTGTCGTTTGTATAATTTTTTATGGTGTGCAAAAATGGGGCTGTGTTTAAAAGTTTTTTCTGATTTAGTTTTTTGACCCTTTCCCCCTTCAAGTTAAAAAAAAAAAAATGATGCTATGGGCTGCTCTCTTGTCATCCATTTTTCTTTCTCTTCTCTGTTTCTTAAATCAGCATCGAGGAGGGCTGTGGACCTCTTTCTATTACTCAGTTCATGAAAATAAATGTGGTATACTCAGCATATGTTGCATTCTCCCCTTGTTTGACTACATTCTTCACTTCCCCACACTAACCCAAGTCGCCTAGCTGTCCCCTCTACCCTCGATCCCTTCAGTAGCCGCCTCCATACTCCACCCACCATTCCTGTAGTATGTTATTGTTCATGCATTTTAAAAAGGGGTCCTGCAAAACTTCCTGGCTCTGGTCAGAATAATAAAAAAAAGGCTGCTAAAAAGATGTAGTCTGGTTTAATTTTCCTGGGTCGCAGTTGTGCATGTAGCAAAAGAAGACGAAGAATTTGCAAGATTTAGCGGCCTCAACAGTGGGTGTGGTGATTGTGCTGCAAGAGACTTGTATTTGAAATTCTTATTCATTCCAAAGTAAGAATTCCATATACAGGTATATGAATTATGCAAGTTTTATAATAATTGTGGATAAGTGAAAATGCAACAGACATGAAAGGCTTTTACAGGTTGCCGGTATGGTAAACATACTTTTACAGTGTTCTCAAGTGCTGGTTCTGCTAACCGCTAAAATGAGGATGTGTTTGTGAACAGATGTCAAGTTATGTATGGGTTAATGTTACATGAGTGTGTGGGTATGTGGGCACATGCATACACTTAACCAGAACAGACACCTGGTAATTAGGCAGTGGCAGGTTTTTTATTTTTCCCCATTTATTTATTTATTTAATGAAAACTACTTTTAAACAGTATAGTTCTGACATGGCTTTTTCTTTTTTTTTTCCCTTTTTTTTTTTGTACACAATTTTTTAAATATATAGTTTGTATAGTGCTTTTAGGCCTCAAAAGGAAAAAATCCTTGAGGCAACATTAAACCACTCTTAAGTCTGGTTTTACCACGTGCTCAGTATGCGTGTACGGTGTATAAAAGCATATATATATATTTTTTATTTTATTTTATTTATTTTTTTTTTACAAGAGGCATTCCTGTCAAACCGGGATTTGTGTTGCAATTTCTGGTGAATGTGCAAACATTCTTAAGAAGGCCGAACATCCATGCATGCTGTCATGAAAGAGGCGCGTCTGTCTGAGAACTGTACACAGTCATTCGCCAGTACCACTTGCGCATTACGGGAGCTCAGCTGGGAGTTATTCCTACATCCCCCGTACAGTCCTGACCTCACTCCAAACCATTTCCACATGTTTGGGGCATTACAGGGGTTCCTAGGAGGCCGGCATTTCAGATGTGGAGGATGTACTGACAAACTTTCTAACTTGTTTTATTTCCCTGTTAAGTGGTAATAAGATGGTTCTGTGGCTTAAGTGACCGTTTGCGTTGTGGTATAGCTGTCTACCTCACCGCTTTGGGGTCCCCAAGCTCAGGTTACCTTCTCTTCATGTTGCTCTTCTAGATTCTTTAGTTTCAGCTTCCCAAAGACATGCCAATTGCCACCAGATGTGATTGGCAGGGTGTATTAATACTTCACTCCTAGGATTTCTGGAATAGGATTCAGAAGTACCAGCAATCCTGACCGAAATAAAGCTTTTAATGTAGACAATTGCTGTGGCCTGGGTTCGAGTCCCAGTTAGAGAACCAGCACCGTTCGTTGGGCTCTGCACAAACCAGTGACCCTTTATGCTGTTCCCAAGCCCTGGGAGGCTGCATCAGAACAGGTGTTCACAGGATAATCTCTGGCTCCATCATGAACCTGACCAGGATCAAGCGCTTGCTGAAAAAGGACTATGATTGGGATTCTGATACTGTATATCAACACAAGGAACAGGAAAAGGGGGATAATAAAGCTTTCAATGAGACTAATGTAATTGAACTGAGGTTAATCCATTTGGTAGACCAGAGTAAAGTGTCCTCACTCGTTTGTGTTTTAATGTCAGAACATTTACTAACTCGCTCATCGACTATACTGTTATATTCTGTGTACAGGGTTGCAGGAAGCCTGGAGCCTATCCAAGGAGACTTGGGGCATGAGGTGGGGTACACCAGGGACAGGGAGACGATTCCGCAGCGCAAGAGAGAGAAAAACCCTTGTCTCAGTTGTGATCACGTGATGCTCGGGGTCAAAACAAGAAGCGCATGTGTGAAACATGATACTCGGTGCTCGTAAACCAAGACAATGCTCGTTTTTAAGTCAATTTATTAAAAATCTTTGCTCGTCTTGCGGAACACTCGTAAACCGCGTTACTTGTAATCCGAGGTTCCACTGTAATTATAAACCGAAATGGCAAGTTATGTGCTCACAAAAACCTAACGTTTAATGGCAACCTAACGTTTAATTGATTATCTGGGTTCACATTTGAATGAATACCATGTTCTTGCATTCTGTTTTTAAAATAGTTGTTACATGGCCTAAATGGCCCCCACTCAAGCAAATACAAAATTAAAGATGGATATAAAGAAAAAAAATTTAAATTAAATTTTTATGAAGATAAAAAAAAACACATCAAGTGCACTCTTTTGATAAGACTTTCACATTTTTGTAGTGGAGTTTGTTGGCCTGGTTTAGGGCACTGGTGGCTCAGTGGTAGGTGTTTCGCCTGCTATGCGGAAGGCCCGGGTTTGATTCCCAGCCAGTGCCCAAACCCCAGCCACTGGATGCAGTGTCGGTCCCAAGCCCGGATAAAAATGGGAGGGTTGCGTCAGGAAGGGCATCCGGCATAAAACCTGTGCCAAGTTGTATTCCGCTGTGGCGACCCCTTCTCGGGAGCAGCCGAAAGACCAACAAGTTTGTTGGCCTGGTGGCACGGTGTCGTAGTGGTTGACACTGTCGCTCCAGGGTCAAAGGTTCAAATCCTGCTCAGGGTCTGTGTGCACGTGGAGTTTCCATGTTCTCCCTGTGTTTTGTGGGTTTTCTCTCACAGGCCAAAGACATGCAGATTAGGCTAATTGTTGTTCCCAAATTGCCTGTAGTGTGTGTGTGTGTGCCCTGCAATGGATTGGCACCCTGTCCAGGGTGTACCCTTCCTCATACCCTCAAGTCTCTTGGGATAGGCTCCAGGCCCTCCTGTGACCCTGAATACAGGATAAAGCGCTATAGAAGACGAGTGAGTGAGTTAGCTTTTTAGCTAAGAGTTTAAACTCTTGAGGTAAATTAGTAAAGAAAAGTCATCATAAATTGGCTATCAGAAAAGATTAATTGTCTAAAATACTCAAAATAAGCAGGAGCTAGCAATTAAATGGGTAATGTGAATGTGTGTTAAACTTGACTGAGGAAAAAAATGTGAGCATTTCTCTGAGAGAGAGAAAACTATTCAGGAAATGGCGGCCTGGTGCCGAAATTACAGGCACTGGCCAATAGAGGGCAGCAAATCTCCTGCAACGTTCCTGTCCTGAATCTCCAGAATTCCTGTCAGAGCAGAAATAATGTCTTTTATCCTGGCAGGAATGTGTGAATGTGAATTATTTGATTTGTGAATACAATGAGATACAAGGACTGCTGCTTATATATATATATATATATATATATATATATATATATATATGTGGAAAAAAATAAACCCTTTTTAAAAAATTAATTAGATAAATTTGTGATGTCATTGTGTGTTATTAGGTTTGATGTTTAAAGCTGTACATTCAGATTCACTCCACTATTCTGAATGTCAAAGAAATTTGGATTATTTCTTCATTTTAATTACATTTCATTTTTTTTTATTATATACATTTAATTTAATTTTTTTTTATGTAGGCATGATCTGTCAAATGAAACATTTTCGATTAAATTATATATTCAATTTTATAACAAACAAACAATTTTGCAGTAATTTTTCATGTCATTAACAAAAGCTGGATATTACATAACAGACCATGGTATAAACAGAAAAATATAATGATGGCTGCTGGCTTTTGCATAAAAAAAAAAAAAAGTGCGACTGTCTTCAGAAGAACTGTGGCAGATTCTCCAAGAAGATCAATAAAACAAGCTAATTAAGTCATTAAACCTAAATTGTATCTGGGGCTAATGCTCTTTTTTTTAATTATCACACTAAATGGTGGCTTTGTTTAGTCTATAATTTTTTTTACTGCACATTAAAGTTATTTTTATGTAGAACATTTAATTTCATTATTTTTGTGGGTATCTTTGTTTTACAGCATTTGTCTCTGACAGTACTGTATATAGTTGTGTGTGTGTGTGTGTGTGTTTCTGCTGTCAGCACAGCAGAAATCTGCTATTCAGCATGTCTGTTTATTTATTTGTGATGTCACATGGTTTATAGTTAATATCTTAGATATTAACAGAGGATGTACAACAAATAGCAGAAAACATCGCTTTCTGACACCCCATACGCATACAAACATGCACCCTTTATAAAAAAGTAGCAGTACACCTTTTTTTCTCCGCAGGCCTTTATTCAGATTCAGTGCAGAGCTGAAGACACTATTGCATTTGGTGAATTTTTCAACGGTCGACCTGTCAGGGAGGTCAAATCCATCCATCAACTAGAGGCCTTCTACTCATTAAAGATTTAAGTCCATTATTGCAAAAGATGGAAATTTTGTGTGCGTTTGCAAGAAGTCATGTAGCTACTATAGTAAACTGGGTGACCATAGATGTGTATTTTAGGTAGTATGTACATTTGGGTTCCTGTGTGTGTGTGTGTGTGTGTGTGTGTGTGTGTGTGTGTGTGTGTGTGTGTGTGTGTGTATGTAAGGAGTCAACGATGTGTAAAGTGGCACGTGGCGATGCCTATGGCCTTCTCTAAATCAGGGTTCCTGAAGGTTTCACTTTTGACCCCTCGCTCTGCGTCTCAGTCTCTTTTGCTGTCCCAGAGGAACACAGTCTCACGGGACGCAGAAGCGACAGCAGGATGGGGGAAGGCACGTGTCTGTAAGAGCAGTGCGTTTTAGACAGTCACCGTCTGCCCGTCCCCATCCCCAACCCCCTTCAGTCTTGTCCAATCAAGGTCTTAAAATACATCACCACAAAGGGACAAGATTAAGCGACTATTCATGATTATTTTTTAAAAATTATTAAAAATACCAAGGTTGGCTGAGAATAGATAGATGATGACTGAGTGACCTGATTGAGACACTCACACTAACATATATTTATATTTAACTGCTTCTCTATTTTTCATATTTTTCTACACACATATGCATGTGCAGTGGCATTCAAAATTAGTTGTACATGTTAAAGCCAAACCTAGAAAGATAGTGTCTATATTGTATATGTAATATATAATGTGAATGGTTTGAGAGATAGATAGATAGATAGATAGATAGATAGATAGATGGAAATAAATTTTGCATCTTTTTGCTATCTTTATGAATTTCTTTGCTTTCATTTGTATCTGGTGAACATGCATAGGAATAGGAATAAAAAAAACAGCAATGTCATTTATAGCCTACATTTAAAAAAATTTTGTATGTGTGTATATATATATATATATATATATATATATATCACATCACTGACTATGCATGTTGAAAATGAGCGTGGATTTGCCGCAATGTACCTACACAACATTCCTGAAAATGTTGAATTTGCGTTGTGTCAAGGTTTGGAGGCTTGGTGTCGAGTTTGAATCATGCACGCGCCCGTTAAACACTCGCGCGCGTCACCTACAGTATGTGCGTCCATGTCTTTATATTTATTATTAGACCACGTGTATAATTACATGAAATAAACAGCATTAAAAACATTTCGAGTGAAATGTTAAATAAGGATGTCTGAAAGCCTTGTAGGGACAGTTAAACACAGCGGATTCATTTCAGTAATGGAAGAATTGGGAGAAGAAGAAAAAAAAAGGTTTATATCTTATTATAAGGAGTCTTTTGTGCCATATAACAGAGTTATAAATAACATTCCAAATAACATTAAGCTTTGATATTATTCGAGGGACTCAGCAAACGTGCTGGAGGATGCATTTTATAAATGATATTAAACAAGGTCTATATAGATCTGTGTAACTTAATCTCGACTTCAGCTGTGTTTAACCTATTGTGCGTGTTTTTATTGATTTGAAGTGACATCATGGTGAATTATTAGTGACTTAAAGTCGAGAGGGGGATAATAAAGAAATATTTACTATCAGAGAAGGACACTTCAAGGGATTTGGTCTTCTTCCTTTTTTGGTATGGAGAATGAAATATATATATAATTTCATGAACCAGGTATTTTTATTCCTTTATTATTATTATTATTATTATTATTGTTGTTGTTTTTGTTGTTATTATGATCTGAACATCCTGTGAACAGGTCAGGTCCATTGTGCATTTCGCCTCAGTGTGCACAATTGCGCACAGATCAGCATACAGGCCCTGACGTCTCTCTGATAACGCACAGACTGGTTTAAGACTTAAAAAGATTTTATAGGATTCATAACATAAATATTAAATTGATAACAAAGCATAATGACGATAATATAAAAGAATGAGTCTGTGCTTGGTTTTGTGGAAATGCAGTATCTCTGATTAATAATGTACTCATGTACTGACATTTTCACATATGCACAAAGATATTTTTAATGTAAAAATAGCATTTTTTTTTTTTTGCTTTTTATATTTTTATGTTAGCATATGTGTCTGTGTGTTCTGAATGTAGGTCACAATAATAATAATAATAATAATAATAATAATAATAATGCAACCTTGGCTGTTTTTTGGCCTGACTGCGAATACTGTGTCTGCATCCCAACCCGCTCATACAATATATATATATATATATATATATATATATATATACACATAGCTATGGAGTTATGAAAAAAAAAATCCATTGCGCTCCACATTACACTGCTCTATATGTTTGTCCAAATTTAAATTGTTTAGAGCAATGATTTCTGCATGTAATGTGACAGAATGAGGTCCCTGATGCACCCAGTGACCTTTAGGTCTTTATTAGGCTGATGGAATTTTGGCTGAAAACTGGATAACATGCTGACGTTTGAGCGAATCCTGTACTGTGAAGGCACAATTAATGTAGGTTAGAAAAGGGAGGAAAAAGGAAGGATGAAAAGAAAGCAACCCAATCCACAATTGTGCTTAAATAAAGCTTTATTTCAGGTTCATGCACAAGGCCTAGTGCACAGACAGACAACAGAGTCAGTAATACACAGTAAATATTGCCAGTCGGTGTTACCGGTGTGACATTAACGGTAGGGCCGCTCTAACCTGTGTCGTTTCTGGGGTTGCGCCCGATTATCTGTCTCAGTACCTACACCTCCATTCCACGTCTCGGTGAGCCGGGTGGTGTGTAACGGTTCTTCTCTTGGCATTCACCGCGTGCCTTAATTGTATTGAAATTAAATCAAGGTCCACTGTGAACACAAAGAGCTCAAACCTACGGATCCATAGCTCACACCTGCATCTCTGTTCCTCTCTTCCTGATCCTTTCTCTCATTACCGCCCTGAATCTACGGTGTGCGTAATCTTCTCTCATTCTTCTCCTGCTCCTTCTTCTTCTTCTCCTTTCATCCTTTGGTCTGTCGTAATATTTTCTCTCCCCTTACTTGCTCCCTTGTCTCTGTAATTGTGGTCCACACACACACACACACGCACACACACACACGCTCCTACTGTAATTTCTCTCTTTCATATACATTCACACCCAGCCTTATCAAATAGCAGTCCATCCATACATCCACCATGACGCCATCTTCTTCCCTGTTGTGTAAATACTGCATGTGTGAGTCTGTGTGTGTGTGTGTGTGTGTGTGTGTATATATGAGAGGCAAAGTGTATATAGAATAGACCTGCTTTCCGAGGGTTTTTGATCCTGATGCGAGATGAAATTCGAACGCCTTTCGCAGCCAGGCGGCATGGAGTCGACTTCAGTGCTTTTTTTTTTTTTTTTTTTTTTTTTTTAGCAACCCAGCATTATGTAAGAAGCAGCCTCATCACACACTCACACACATGCGCACACACACACACACATTACAGCATAGACCTGCAGGAATCCAGAGCACCAGCCACGTTCCTATGCATGCTAATATGCTAATATACAACAGAAAGAGAGAGAGGGAGAGAGAGAGAGATGTGAATTGTCAGCTCATTCTGCTCGAGCATCCTTTCAAGACTCACCTCAGCATCGTCGTCCATGTTGAAGCTCACAGAGGCACCGCAATGTAAAGCTATCCGCCTCTACTGAAGGGAGCTCTACCGCTCTCTCTCTCTCTCTCTCTCTCTCTCTCTCTCCATCCTTCCCTACCCCCACCTTGTTCCTCTCGCCTCTCTCTCTCTCTCTCTCTCTCTCTCTATCTCTCTCTCTCCGCATTCCCTAATCACAGAGACGCATGCACAACATACAGCCATTATAACCCCTGTATGTCTATACACAAAACATAACATATCATAACATACAAAACAATATTAAATCAAAGAACATTAAAATTTTGATACATTTTCTTTTCTGTTCCTTTTTTTTTTTTTTTTAACATTAAACAATTAAAAATACGATGATAAGAGACAGAGATCCCTGCGCCACCACCATCTTGTCCTCCTTCTCGTTTCAAGAATAGCTGGTGAATCCCGAGAAAGGAGCGTATACGTCCCGTTTCTTTCCCCCCGGCGCCGTTTCTGTTCTCCGTCCATGGAGAACCTCCTGCAGCAGTCGCTTTCAGAAGAAGATGCGCCTCGGACGAGGAGAAGAAGCAGGATGGCGGTGCGAATTTGCATGGATGGATGGGACAGGACAGAGGGAGGTATGTAGGTAGAAATGTAGCCAGGTAGCACTGTATCACACATGCAGGAATAGAAAAGAAAAAACAACAACAACAACAAAAAAAAAAAACGATGCCGGTGAGAACGGCGGAGTGTCGTTCACCTTCAGTTCTCCTCCCTGGAAAAAAAAAAAAAAACAAGCAAAAAGAATCTCCATACCTTAACCTATAAAAAAAATCCTTCAGTGGAGTTTGGCTACATGGAGGAATAAATAAAAAGGAATATCTTTTTAAGATGGATATACATATATAACAGAGGCGGTTTATATATGTATAAAGATCCACAGAGGAGAAGAGGGAGAGGAGGCATGAGAAAGAGGAAGAACATCTCACTTTCTCTCTCTCACACACACACACACACACAAACTCAGATGCACTGTGCAGAGCGCACGCTTCAGCTCCAATTTATGCTCTCTGTTTGACACCACCCCCACCTTTCTAGACACACACACACACACACACACACACGTATACACGTCCCAGCTGATCACGGTGGACGGATTAGACTGCGGGGACAGCTGGCAGGGATTACACACACGGGGGGGTCGGACAAGATGGGGGAAGGAGAGGACCTCGGTGACGGGATGCGCACACGCTCATATACACACACACACTCGAATACACACTCATTTATATCACTATGACCTTTTCAGTCAGTGTGCAGGTGACATCATGCACAAATAAGAAGTTAAAAGTGCACACACTAATATGTAGGTCCATTTGTGCATGTGTGTGTGTGTGTGTGTGTGTGTGTGTGTGTGTGTGTGTGTTTTTAAAACCAGACGCTAATATTAAATGTATGTTAATATGTGCGAGGCATGTGTGTCTACACTCTGGGGGACGCCAAATTCTGTGGGTGACCTCTGACCTCATATCACTCGATCATTTTGGGGCGATCAGCTGATTGGAGAGGGGTGGAGTGGGAGGTGGAGGGGCAACACAGTGGAGGCCCAATCTGCCATCCCAGCATGCATCTCCCTTCCCCCAAACAAACACACATGCACACACACACACACACACACACACACACACACACAAACACACAAAATCATTCCAGTAGAAATGTAAAATTTATATTGCATGCCAGATTACATTGCAATCAAATTAAACGTCGCAACGGACATGTTAATATTTATCGAAAGAACCGGTGACGAACATGTAAAGCACGTAACAGACGATGTGGACTGAGTCAGGGATTATGATATGTAGATTTTTTACTAATAATTACATAATAAAAAAATTAAAAAAATTAAAATGTTCATGGTACTATATATATATAATTTTTTTAATAATAATAATAAAACAAAGTTTTAATATTTATTGTAATTTGTTTTTTTTTATATAGATCATGCTCCAAAAATATTAAAACTAAAACATGTTCAAATATAAATGAAATAAACCTAATATTGTATTGTACAAGTATGAACTAGTAATCTTTATATTAGCATCAAAGATAAAAAGAATAGGTTTATACAGTAATTTGCTTTCAATCTTCAATCATAATTTTTTTGTTTTCATAAGGTATGTGGTTTTAAGTTTTTTTTTTGTTTGTTTTTTATGCTGATTTATTTATTAATTTATTTTGATGTCAACGTTTTCATGAGTTCATGCTGGGATTTGAATGAAAACCAAAGATAAACAAGCTTGCAATGAATGAAATGCTATTATTTCATATTCATACATCTTGACAAGATGAATTAAATTTTTTTAATATATAAAAAAATCCCGGCCTCAGTATTAGTGATGTACGTATATTTTATACTTACACCGTTCCACTGTCTAAATGTCACACGTGATCAGGTCCTGTGTGCCCAAATTATTGAAATTCACCAATTTGCATTCTGATTTTCCATTTTCTTCCTTGTTGATTCAATACATTTTAGTACTTAAAATTAAAAGAAGGCACTGAAGAATGCATGTGTGAGTTATTCTTTCTCGTCTTTCTGTTTTTATGCATGTGTTCCTGTTCCATGGGGTAAATGCCTGAAGCACCAAACACACAACCTGTATGTGATTGCCAAAACACCCACCCACACAATTTGTGTGTGTGTGTGTGTGTGTGTGTGTGTGTGCGTGCTGTGTGTGTGTGTCAGCATGATAGCCCACAATAATTTAAAACCCTTAAGACCTGCTTAGATGTTCCTTCTGGAAACTGGAAACAATAGGTTCTATGTGAAAGTAAAGGTTCCAGTTAGAACCATTTTCAAATCTAAGAACGCTTTGTTCCTCAAGATTCTTTGAGGAAACGTTTATTGTAAGCTTATATTTACTCCTGTGATGTCTACAATCTGTAATCCATTCTGAGATTAGCTAATCGAAGCTTTCACTGAAATATAGTTGAACAGTTAGTTACTAGTGTGTGTCCAGGATTTGGGTCATTACAGCATGAAATCTAGAACATCTTCATCTTCTGCGGTTGTGAAGCCTTTCTATGGGAAAATAAACTAGAACGTTAACATACCCTAGAAAACTGGAGTGTTTTAACAATTAGGAAGCTGAAAGCATATTAGCGCTGTCCAAAGAACCTGGAGTGTGTATGGTTAAGGGTTTAGGGTTAGGATTTTAACTATAGTAGTGTGTGTGTGGGGGGGGGGGGGGGGGGGGAATGTTAGATGTTAATTTCAATTTTGCAGGCTACAGCGTATCAGTATTGCAAAATCCAAAGCTGCAATAATGGCGTGTGTGTGTGTGTGTGTGTGTGTGTGTGTGTACATGTGCGTAAAGAATGGTGATCTAAAATATAAAAAACTAGAAACTATCATTTTTAGAGGCAAACTTCTACTTCTTTTTTTTTTTTTTAATAAATACATGAAAACAATCTTCACTGCATGAGTTTCATGATTTAGACATGTATGAATATTTATGATTATACACTGTTGGTGTAGTGTTGTACTTTGTGATATATTAACCTTTAGAACAAGAACATTTTTAAATGATTATGTCGGGCAATACAAGTGAAGTTTTGCTGTAATATTAAGAATATTGCAAAAAGCATAGTGAATTTGGAAGACAGTTTTACACAATGGGTTTTGTAGTGATTTTGTTCAATGGGAGATCAATAAAGCATGAAAAGAACATGTACATAATAATATCATTATGTTGAGCATCTCAACATAAATGATCATCTTTCTGTGCTCACATTTATTCCCTACAAAAGCAAACCTTAGCACCTATTTCAGCAATGAGACTGAGGAAACCTGAGCCTCTCCTGTATTTTATCCCATAACTTTTTTCCTCGTTATTTGTGATTCTAGTGTTGTCTAAAATCCCAAGTTTTACCATAAATTTATCCTGTTGAGGAATCTAGGCCTTGTTTCCTAAACCTGTTATTTTTCCGTCCTTCTTTCAACACTTCAGTTTTCATTTTTATATTATGAATTTTATGTTTGATGCTACATTCCCCTACATCACTGATAATGAATTTTGGTTTTCCATTAAAAAAAAAAAAAAAAACTTCTATAAGCATATTCGTCATGCTTCTCTCTGTTGCTCATTGCAATTACAAGAAAACATCATTGTTAAGGAGAAAACTTCAGCATTGAAAGAGAAAATGTCCTGCAAGAAAGCTTTCCCTTATTGACAGTAGCTTCACTGCTCCAAGCATGAAGATCATTTTTTGTCATACAATCTTTTCTTTTTTGTTTTAGAATGTGCTTAATTAACGTTATGGATGCTGTGTCAGAACCTTATTCAGGTAAAAGATATATTGAGACAAGTATGTACTTGAGTAAAAGTTTTTTTTTTATTTTTTATTACAACTATACATCCTTAAATATTCACAAGTACTTTTTTACTTACATAATTCATGACTAACTACAAGTTCATCATTCCTTGGCCCTATAAGACTCGCTAATCATAAGGGAATTATTCAAACTTATACAAACTTAGCTAAATAGCTAACGTTTTATTGTTTTTAGTGGATGCTAAGGAAAATTAGAGACATAACCTAAACTAAACATAGCTAGTAGGATAATTTACTAAAGTTAAATTGCAAGCTACTTTATTGTGCTAATTAAACTTAACCAGCTAGCACATGTAACATGCACATGTTTCAACCTAGCTATTTAATTTAACTTAAATTTAAACAAACTTAATTTCTTTAGATTTGTTGCAAATTAGACATTGCCTCCCTAACACCAGCAAAAATTTATTAATTATTTAATAATTCTGTGTTTAAGATTTTAACAAAGACTTTGAAAGTCAAAACAAAAATGTAAATTTCATTTCTTTTGGAAATGTACTTAGAGTGGACACTTTTTTCAATAATCCTCAACAAAAATTGCTTCGAAATAACACTTTAACAAACAGACTTTTTCACATTTTCCTTGCTCAGATGATGTAAACTGTTTGTCTAATAATCACATTTTCTATTAATAAGAATATGCTTTTATTATAACAATATCAAATATAAGAAATAACAAATGTTAATACAAGTCCAAAATGGCATTTTAGTTATTACAAAATTTGACATATATAGCTATTGTACAGCACAAAACCAAAATACTCTGTTTCATCAGGAGGTCTAAAAATCTAAACTAAAATGTCTCTGAAGAATTCATGGCACAGTTTTTATAGCACAACAGTGCTGTTCGCATGATCCTATCATCCGTTTGTGATAGTGAGTTCTCCAGTGTGTATGTGTGTGAGAGTGCAGAGTGTTGAGTTAGAGTTGATTTCGGCCCGATCGATGCTCTGATCTCCCTCGGGGTCAATCACTGGTCGACTTCAACGACCCAGATATCGCTCTCAATTTCATTAGTGTAACCACATTCATGGAGCTACAGCGTGACTGGTGTGTGTGTGTGTGTGTGTGTGAGTCTGTGAGTCTGTGAGAGTCTAGCTTGTAAGTTGTGGTGTCTTGTCCTTCTTTCGAAATCTTTTTCTTTTTTTCCAGGTTGCCGCTCACTATTTCTTTATGTCAAAGCTCATTTCACAATAATAATAATAATAATAATAATAATAGAAGAAGTTTATTTCCGAAACAAACTGCAAACATGATTCACTTCCTCTCTGCCTCCGTTTCTCTCTTTCATGCACATATTCTCTCTCTCTTATGTTCTCTGCCTCTTTGTTTCACTCTTACTCTGATAGCAACCCAGCAACAGCACATCAGTTCTCCCAAAATCCCCTTGCTCTCTCTTTCTCTCCCAAAATCCCTCTCTCCACCCCACCCTACACCCCCACATGCAACAACCCAGTTTCCAGTGCCTCTCTGAAACAAATCTCTCCGTGACCCACTTCTGCTCTTGTCCCATTTTCGTGCATGTGCAGGGATGCGAGCTTGCTATGGCTTCAACCAAAGCGGAAAAAAATTATTTTTTTATTTTATTTTTTTTTTAAAAAGAGGAAAATTCTGAACACGTTTTGTTATTTATCATTTATTTAACCACATGAGATCCCTCTGAGCTTGACGAGAAGCATGTGCATAATTTATAATACAATAAACAATCAGAATTATTTTTGTCAAGTCTTCATGAGCAAAAATAAAACACACAGAACAGCAAAACCCAAAACTGAGTTAACAAATTTCAAAACACAGCAGCAAAATAGAAAACGCAGTGGCAAATGTGGCAACACAGCAGCAAACGAGAAAAAGGTAGTAGCAAAGACCAAAAAAAAACTGAGCGGCAAAGGCAAAAACACAAATGATAAAGCACAAAAAGCAAAACAAAAAAACTAAAGCAAAGCAGAACAGTAAAAGAGAAAACACAATAGAGCAAGCAAAAACACAAAAGTGAAAGAAAAAAAAAACAGCAAATTCAAAAACACAGCAGCAATGAACAAGACCAAAAGCAAAACAGAGGAGAAATGATAAAAAAAAAACACTAGAGAAAACAGCAGAAAAAGCAATAAAAAACATTAAAAAACAAAAAACAAATAAAAAAAAAAAGGCACAGCAGAAAAAACTAAATCAGAACAGCAAAAATTAATAAAATACAACAACATCCGATCAAAATGGAAACAGTAGGTCCTTACTGAACATCACATGCTTGTTTTTGATTGGACATGAAACAATGTAGCCAGAAATGTAAGCATGATGTTCAATCAAGATCTGGTGTTTCCATTTTGAGTGAATATTGTTGTTTTTTCACTCTTGCTGTTGCATTTTTGTTTTTTTCGGTTGTGTTTTAGGGCCACTCTAGTTGTTTATTCTGAAATGCTTTTCTCCTCACCACGGTTATAAAGAGTGGTTATTACCGCACCTTTTCTGTTGCTTCAAACCAGACAGACCATCCTCTCCTCTCACTTCAAAGCATTTCCTGCCAAAAAAAGTTCTGCTCACTGTACAGTTTTTGTTAAGTTTTGAAGGTTTTTTTCTTCCCCCATGCTCTCACATGTATAGAATTATTTATTTAAAATATCTAACAAACAGCTGGCCAACTTTGACTTCCTTTGAGGATGGGTTTGAGTATTCAGCTCATACAGAACTTTCCTTATTGATGAGAAACACCTTTAAACCGTTCTATAATCACACATATGAACTACATACAGTACAGAGATTAGATTGAAAATCTCGAGAGGTAAAGTGCGCAGGAAACAGTCGACTCACTTCCTGATTAATAAACGTGATACTCGTGACATTCCTGATCATAACACCACGTCACACACGCCGGAGAAAAGCCGAATCAATTTTGCGGCCTAGTTAAGCAGAGAGAGGGCGAGATGGTAATTTTTAATAATCAGTCGTGTTAATGCAGCAGACCGTATGCAGTTACACTGTTTATGACTTTGTTACTAGCATGCCTTGTCTTAATAGGTAATTGACAGAGACGGGAAAAACACTGCGAGGGATGCGTGTGCTCCAGATGAAGCTGTGATTTAAAGCCGTTTCGTTAAACTTTTTCTTCTTGATTTAACTCTTAGCTTAGCTCTTGGCTTAGCAATCTTTGTAGCTACGCTTACGGAAATAAGGATAGTAAAGTGTACTTTTCCTAGTCATTAATAGAGAATGAAGGCCTTTAGTACGTGTTTTTTTTTTTCACTTGGAAATATAAATATACTCTAGTGTATCATTAAAAATAATAATATTTTACTCTAAAAGGTACTCCATATCCACCCTACAAGCTAAAAAATAAGTACTAAAGGTCACAATATGTACCCTTGATGGTACAACAAGCTAAAGTACCTTTTAGTTTGTATCTTTATTTCCAAGATTTTCCCGCTGTTTCAACTAATAATACTAGTCTAAATCAAATAGAATAATGAGAAATAAAAATAGATACTGACATTATTTTCCTAGAGTTCAAGTACTCATGTGTATTATATAAAATTATAGCACTTAAATAATAATCATCGAATGAAACATGAAGATACTGTTTTATCAAAAGCGTCATTTTTCTGAAATCTTATTGTTAACATTTGCTCTTTTATTAAAATGTCTGTATACATCAATCAGCCATAACATTACAACACAAAACATTATGCCCAGTATTGTGCAGGTTCCCCTTACGCCACTGGGGCAGGTCGGGCCCCTTGGGGCATGACTCCACAGGACCTCTGGGGGTGTGCTGGGGTGTCTGGTGCTGTGAGTCACAGTGG
>JAQMYJ010000005.1:3285175-3299111 GCA_030014305.1 Clarias laeviceps
TGTGTGTGTGTGTGTGTGTGTGTGTGTGTTCACATCCAGTCACTTCTCCATGCTAATGGATAAAACACATCACAAGCTTTCTGATCCACTCTATGGTTTTACATAACCCTGTGAATACATATTAAGGGAAGTGCGTGTAGTTCTGAGGAAGCCGACTTCTCTTCTGCTGTTTGTGCGATTACCTCGTTATTAACCATCCTTCCATGTGAAGTACAGACAGATAGATAGATAGATAGATAGATAGATAGATAGATAGATAGATAGATAGACTTGATAAGGTGTTTGTTTGTTTGTTTGTTTGTTTGTTCTCACCCCAGCTCAAAAACATCATTGGCATTCAATTTGTTCTGTTATATTTCTCTGCCACTTTACTTTCTCTTTCTCTATTCATTTATTTAAACCTATGTTATTTATACCTAAATGCATAAATTTTATTCTTTATTTCTTTATTCACTGCACATTTTCTTTCTTTTCCTTTGTCTTAACTCTTTCTACTTGATTTCCTTATTATTGTATTTATTTATTTATATGTACATATTTATATTTGTACATAAATCAGTCCATGTTTATCCAGTTTCCTTCTTTCTTTATTTTCTCTTTGTCTTTCTTTGTTCATGCATTTTTTTTTATGTATGAAGCAATATATTTATTCTATTCTATTACATAATTAATTATTTTATTTACTTTATTTTCTCCTTTTATTGGTTTATTTTGTATTTTTTTATTTACATGTTTAATAAATTTTCTTATATCTTTTCTCTCTTACTTTTATTTTTATTTGTCATGTGTATGTTTACTGATACCAATTTTTTTATATACACATTACTGTAGAAAAGGCTGTTTTTTTTTTGTTTTTTTTTTTTTGTTTTTTTTAATGTGGTCTTGTTCTCCAGGCTTCCTGAAGGACTTTTTGTCTCTCATTATCGCTCCATTCCCTGTTCTGTACCTGAGTCGTTTCAGAGGAATGTTTTTTTGTGGTTGTTTTTAAGACACACAGTAACCTAAAAATTATTCAAGCATAAAAAATAATCTAACTTAAGTGAGAAACAGATGCAGATGATGACAGATGATCAGGCCGGTGATTATTATACTGCTGATGCTGAATGCTGAGTGGTTGGAACAGACGAGAGGGGAAATGAGGTCACTGCTGAGGTTGTTACATAAACAACCAAGTTTTTAATTGTATCTTTAGGCACTTTGCTGTCTGTCACAGTCAAACATTTGTTTCCATTTTTTCATTTAATCTACATAATTTCATTTCATTTCATGTAATATTGGTTCAAGACTTTTGAACAAAATCTAAGTACATTATTTTTTGTTTCTTTTTCTTTTTATTCCATTTCACTTTCTATTTTTTCTTCCATACATTTATTTTTGTTTATTTTTTTCTTTGTTTATTTTTTTTATTTATCTGTACTTTTGTTTTCCTTTTTGCACCTACCTCATACTATCTTTCTTTTTAATTAATTAATTTATTTATTTATGTACTGTATATTTATTTAGTTAGTTTTTTCTTTCTCCTTCTTAATTTATTTTCTGCAAATTCTTCTGTCTCTCCTTCTTTCTTTCTTTCTTTCTTTCTATTTATTTTTTGCTTATTGTTTCTTATTTCCTTCTGCCTTTTTTATTCTCAGGCTGTCTCTGACTTCTCAGGCTGAGTGTTTATTAATATATAGATATTTTTATTTATACATAAATTCATACTTTACTTATTTCCTTCTTTCTTTTTTTTTTTTTTTTTGCTCCTTCCATTTATTGAATTCATCTTCCATTGCACTTTGTGGCTGTTAATGCGAGGAGCATCTGTCTGTCTCTCTCGGGCTGAGGAAGAGTCTACCCTAAACAGGTTTTAGTTAAAGCCTCTTTCCATCGCCAAGGATGATGATGAGGGGAGGAAGAGCCCCGGCACAGATTTACCGTAATCCCCAGGCAAGCGTCCCAACCTGGATCTGTAAAGAGGAGCGGAGAGGAGAAAAGAAGAGGGGAGAGGGGGGAATATTCCAGGTGGCAGTAAGGACAAGATGAGACAGTGTGTATGTGTGTGTGTGTGTGTGTGTGTGTGTGTGTGTGTGAGGACGGAGTATTCTAGAGGGGACAAGAGGAATTTAAGAGTTAAAAAAAATTCTGTGTAGAATATGCAGCTATTGTCAAAACAGGTCTGTGTGTGTGTGTGTGTGTGTGTGTGTGTGTGTGTATAAAACTGTTAGAACAAATCCTTGAGACACAAGAAGGTCATTTCAAGGAGACAGAGACTTTATTTTCAGAGACTTACTTTCAAAGGAAATAAACAAAAGACAGGAGGACACACGGATCCAGAGCAACAGAGAGAGAGAGGAAAAAGAAGAAGCAGCAACATGGGATTATGGGTAATGATAATCTGTCCAGTGTATGTAGGGTAAGCGTGGCTTACCCAGATCTCTTTGGGATGAGAGCTTTCAAAGCGGAGATACAAATGGGACAAGTAGTGGGCTATAAAGCTGAGGTTCCAGCGTCTCAACCTAACGAGCGCTCTCTTAACGAGCTAACAAGCTAATGAGCTAATCTAAGTACAGGAGCAGGGTGAGTGTGCTGCAGGATCGGGCTTTTAACTCATGGCCTTATAGTTCTCTTAAAAATATATGTCTTTATAACAAACTCCACATTATACTGTATATATATATATATATATATATATATATATATATATATCCCATTAGTACCAGAGCTGCTGACTTCTTGAATCTTTTTGGTTAGAAGGAATTGATTGATTATCTATAACTGCATAACTCTGCATGGTTATGCTATTGTGCTCCTTCTTATATGTTGTTTCTATAGTAACAGCTTACGGAGGAACTTGTATGATGGACGATCGTATAATATAAGCTTGATAATCTATACATCTAATAAAACTGTGAAGTAACATGGGAAGAGAAGATATGCTAATTTGAAATTTCAACGGGAAACGACCTTATACAGTATCATAAAAAAAAAGACATTGAAAAAATCATTAGTTTATTCCAAAATTCAAGAGATGTACAGTTGTACATTTTTAATACCTGCTTATGAGTGTGCAATTGAAATCTACAAAATAAATGCAATCTCACACCTTTAATTCCGCGCACTTCATGTTAACACGTAAAAATTTTAGTTAATTCCAAAATTCAACAGATGGCGCTGAACATTTTTTAAATGCA
Organism: Clarias laeviceps; assembly: GCA_030014305.1. Taxonomy (NCBI): domain Eukaryota; kingdom Metazoa; phylum Chordata; class Actinopteri; order Siluriformes; family Clariidae; genus Clarias; species Clarias laeviceps. The sequence continues at coordinate 3,288,349 of JAQMYJ010000005.1, forward strand.
CTTATGAGTGTGCAATTAAACTGCAAACAAAGTCGTGAGCACGTCTAGTAAACGAATAAAAAGGATGGTTGTTTAACAAAAAAACAAAAGTCAAATTCTTGATGCAGTGAAGATTTCTATAAGGAGATGTTTGTGTAACAAGTATTTATGGGAACAATGCAAGTGTTGTGTAGCAACCAGTTTCATGTCATTTCTTGGTAACAGGACGAACTTCATTTTTGTCTTACACACTTCAAGAGAGAGAAACATTTGAGAATGGTGAGGACAGGCTGTTTACTTGTAGAAGTGAAAGCATGAACTGTTTGGTCGGCATGGAAATAAACTGTGAATGGATCGACTGTACAATGTGTTGTTATTTAATAAAATGCAGTCAAAATGCTGTTTTCAAATTGCTTTTTACTTTTATGTTTTCAGATAAGAATAGTGTGACAACAGTGTGTCTTCTTTTAGCCCATCTAGTCCAGAAAATAATGAATTTGACTACGCTGGGATGCGTTATGTACACATTTGTTGATGGTTTGGATGTTTTGGATCAGTGGATGAAAGAAAAAGACAAAATGAGTGAGAGCGTTGTATAGGAATGACGCATGATTTATAATTTTAATTAAAGTCCTCACTCAAGTGAGACCACCCCTGTGACAATTACGCTAAAACACCAAACAGTCCACTGCCTCTTTTTTTTTTTAGTCATCCTAATCAGAAATGTGTGGAGGACTGTAAAAAGCCTTGTTTAAAAAAAAAAAGAAAGGAAGAACAACATAAAATTTCATGTCCTTGCTTTTCCTTTAAAGCTATAATCAGCACATTTTTAAAAATATAAATCATTAAAGTCATGACATTTTCTGCTGTTGAATATAGGTTGGGGTTTTACTGCAGGCATTTTAATATAGGTCAAAGATGAGATGTGTCTTTTTTTGTGTCTGAAGGCTATTCATTTTTACAGAAAAAAAAATGAATGTGCATAAATAATGTATGGTATAAGTCCACTCTTACTTTTCTGCTGTTTCATAAAAGATTTACAGAAGGAAATGACCCATTAAGGGGAACATAATGTTCTGGAGCTTAGGTTAATAGACTGCATTTCAATAATAACATTCAATGTGTTTTATGTTCAATTTATTAATATAACATTTATATAAATTATTTTGTTAATTACTTTTGATCATTCAGTTGTGAACAAACAAACAACGGCAATCCATTCGGAATGGGAAGACAAAAATGATCATTTTATACACATATATAATTTTATAAATTATATAAAATAAAATATAGCAAAAAAGGCTTTAGGTTATAATAATAATAATAATAATAATAATAATAATATAAAAATAAAAAATATATAATAATAGCAAAAAATTTACAAGTTAAAACTTACATACAGTATATGGCTTCAAAAAAAACTATAGCAGCTGCCCAGTTAATTTCTGTTTGTTTGAATTTTGTTTGTCTCTTAACCCTTATAATACTCTCAATCTGGCTAATTTTGCAACAAGGTTGCGAGAGCATAAAACAAGTCCATGTGTAGAATTAAATCTAATACATTTCTGCCAGCATGAGCTGGAAAAAAAAAACAAAGGGAATCTGTAAGTGCAAAAATTACATCTATGATTCATTTATTCATTCATTTTCTATACTGATTATTCTGTGTAGAGTTGCCGGGCGCCTGGAGTCAATCCCCAGGACCTCAGGCAGGGTGCCAACTTACTGCAGAGAACAAGTGCCTACACACTCACACACCCAATCAAATGGGAAATTTGGAAGCACCAATCAGCCTACATGTTTCTTATACTGTAGGGAGAAACCGGAGTACCCGGAGGAAACCTGTGAAGCATGAGGATAAATGCCACACACCCAGACCGTGGGCCAGATTCTACCCCTAGACCCTGGAGGTAAGATTTGCTCGTGCTAACCACTGAGCTGCTTAGCCACCATGCCCCTCCCTACTGTATTTATGATTTCTGTTGTCAAATATATTGCAAAGATTAGGAATGGAAAAGGGGATTATAGAGTGGATAATAGCTGTACTAGGATTGTTTTTCCTGTTTTTTAAGTGGTTTGCAAATCCTGAAAATCAGAACTGTGTGGGCATCGCAGTAAAAAAACAATGGAAAAGATGCAAAATCTGTCTTTTCCCAATTCCCAAGTTTCCAGTTGTTCAGTGTGGTTTTGGACATGTGTTGTATTTGAGCTGGAAATGTTGCCAAGACCTGAAAATCCAGGAATATCAGGTAGTCTATAAGACACTTCCAATCACATTACTATAACAAACAGAGTGAATGAAGTGTCTGCACATAACACACTTCATTCACTCATTCATTAGTTGTACCACTTATCCTCTACAGGGTCATAGGAAGCCTGGAGTCTAGCCCAGGAAACTTCGGGCAGGGTACACCCTGGAAAGCATACCAATCCATTGCAGGCACACTATTGAACCGGAGCACCCAGAGGAAACCCACCAAGCACGGGGAGAACATGCAAACTCCATGCACACAGACCAAAGGCATCCTCGAACCTGGAGGTGCAGGGCGACAGTGCTAACCACTACTCCACAGTGCTAACCACTAAGAATAATCTATATATGGATTGACCATAACATATATATTTTCTTTTTCGGCTGCTCCCGTCAAGGGGTCGCCACAGCGTACCATCTGGTTCACACACACACACTTGGCACAGGTTTGACACCGGATGCCCTTCCTGATGCAACCGTCCCATTTTCTAACCAGGCTTGAGACCGGCATTGCATGCAGTGGCTGGGTAGGATACATAAAACAGAAATTCAGTTTGTTTGTTTGTTTGTTTGCACAGGTAGATCTGTCACAGACATGTCACGGGTAAACCTCATGGACGCAGGCGGAGCTGCGGGTAACCTTTAGTGTACATTGAAATTCATGTCAGTGTGTGTAACTTTTTAAAAACCTGAATCAGTTCCTGAATAAGTGCTATCTGGTGATAATTTATGTCCTAATAACACCAAAAGTACAACATATAGGACCTGATGCCTGTGATGGAAGCGTAACACCTATACAGGGCCGTAAAAGCTTGTTTAGCCACTTCATGGTGAAATTAATATTCTAATAGTGTAATTAGCATTAATTCACACACTTGTGCATATATATATATATATATATATTAAGTGGTTTCGCAGAGCTGGAGTGAGTGCTGTGCTAAAGTCTGCACTCTTTCCGTTTGGACTGGTTGACTAGTCGTTATCGTATACTTTTTCCGACTGCGTCGTGCAAATTAGGAAATTATTGTGAATACATGTACGCGTGTAGATAAATAATAATTATTATAATTATAATAATTAATGAATTCCCTGTGCAAGCAAATTGTCTGTCAATGTATGCAGACTATAGTATCATTTTTTTTTTTTTTTTCAGAGGAAGGCGGTCTGGGAGTTCATTTGCATTCTGAACAGCTTTCTTAATGTGGCTATTTATTTTAATTTAATTTCATAGCCATGCAAACTGCACAGGAGGCTCTTTTAGTGTCAGAGTAACATTAACCTCTGCCTGTTTAATATGCAGCTCTCTGGCGTCTCTCTCTCTCTCTCTCTCTCTCTCTCCACGCCATGAATATTCATCTTCTATCACTCTTCCCAGAATGCAATGTGTGCATTAGACCTGTAGGTATCAGACAGAACAGAACAGAGTGCACTACATAGGGCGCGTGGGCAGGGTTCTTAGAGATGACGTAGCACGCTTGCGCGAGGGCGGCATGACGTAGTTTGGGACGCAGCCGCAGTTTTTTTTTTAAATGCACGAAACCCGGAAGTCATGTTTGTTTATATTAGAAAAAGTGCAAGCAAGTTCATTTCTGCTTTTTTGGTTTTAAGGACTTCTTTAGCGAACTTAAGCATGGGGAGCAAGTCGGTTTTACCCACAAGGGACGAAGCTTTTAATGGCAGAGAGGAGAAAACAGCCGTGGCAGGTAAATGAATAATATTAATAATAAAAATAATCAATTAATATCATCATCATCATCATCTCATTTAAAATTTAACATCATGATTTAATCAGCAATGCCTAAATCATTTCTAAATAAATACTAATATATTTATAATTTTTTAAAATACAATTTCCCTTTGGGATTAATAAAGTACTGTATCTAACTTGTATAAGGTTAAACTTTAAACCTCAGAGCATTTTGGTTATTATTTGTTTTGCTGTTTTTTTTGTTTGTTTTTTTAATAAACATATACAGGGTTCAGGATGGTGCAGTATAGAGTGACATATCCATTCATTTTAACCATCTATACAAACATGACTGAGCAAAAACAAAAAACAAATGGGTCACATTATTATTAGGCAAAGAAATAGCACAGATACACATGATGATGTGTCTTTATGGTTGTTTTCGGTTGTTTCTATGACCAAATAATAATAATAGTAATAATTTTAATAATATGCTAATTTTGAGAGTTTGACGTAATTGCAATCTCATTCCCATATTCTAGTAGTGGTAAAATTTACACACTATAACAGTAATGATAACCTGACATATACGAAAACCCAAATACCCAGTTTAATATCTGAATATATACTGTACAGTATATTTATATCCATAAACACATGGATGAGCAAATTTGGTGTGGAAGAACTTGACTGGCCTGCAACCGGATAGAACACCTACTGTATATACTGTCCTGTGTGTTCCATTATCCATGTCTTTATGGACCTTGCTTTGTTCACTTTCGTGCAACTCTGCCTGTTACTCCTGAAAAACAACCCGGCACCAGTTCCAACATGACTGCGTACCAGTGCATGAAGCAAGGTGCATGTTATAGCTGCAAGGGGTCGGCCAACATTCAATTAAACCCTATGGATTAAAATTTGGATCTTAACCAAGTTCTATGTTCTATGTATGTTTGTATTATTATTATTATTATTTTCATCTTCATTGACCGATGCTGTCTTGCCGGCACGTATTGTGTTTGTGCTACAGAATTTTAATTGTTTTAAATAAGAAGAAAATTTATATATAAATTGTGTGTATGTGTTTAGAAAATGGGGGGGGGGGGAGTACAGAGTAATATTCTGTGTTACAAGGTATAAGTTAATACAATAATGCAATGTTTTAATATTGGTTTTAAATCAACAACACTTCCTCCTTTTTTCCAGACCAACTGGTTAAGCAACTTTTGCAGCATGCTTTCACAATACAGTACATTTACAGTAAATTTTTTCACTCCAATGTGCACAAGTCTGAATCATGGTGTGTTATTTGTCTTGTCTTATCTAACTAAAAAATGCAGCCGGATTTTAGCAAAGAGTGACGTCAAAGTTAGCAAAAAAATAGAGTTTTAGATTATAGATAACTCTTAGTGACGAATAACCAGTGTATATATATATATATATATATATATATATATATATTTTTTTTTTTTTTTTTCTTTTTTTTTTCTTTTTATACACTAGGGTTAGCAAAAATACAGACCTTCAAGTGCCAGAAGTTGATTTTCAAGATTGCTTTTTCTGTGAAAAAAAAGATAGAACAATCAGTCTATTAGCTGAAAAGTAAGCAAACATATCTAACTTATATTGCTTTAACAAACCTACACAACTCACCCAAAATCTAGATCATGAAACTAGCTAGCTTACACTGGCATGCATGTACATCCTGGATTGCATAAATGCAAACTTTAACCATTGTAGCGAGTAATAAAAAAAAAAGACTGCTGCTGTATGGCGTTATATTTGGGCTCAACTTTCCCACTCTGGTAAACAACAGAAAAAAAATTACATTTGTACTAAAACTCAATCTGTACCCTAATTATATAACGAACAGATTTTGTTCCACTATGTCATAAAGACATTGATTCAGTCGTTGATCAGGATTCTTTTGTGTGGCAGTTTAATCCTACTGGTGGTGCGTAATAAACTATTCACACACTACAGCATCCTGTGTGGTAGCTTGTCTAGAATTGTAAAGAAATATGGAACAAGTTTAATATTGAATTAGGATATTTATAAAATTAGGACCTATGTATCGTGACGATATTGTATCATGTGATCCCTGTTGATTCCCATCCCTGACATGTGCCTCATATTAAACTATCATTTAATAAGTGAGAATGTAATGTTTTAAAATTCGATTTAAACACTGGAATTAAGTTCTCTTTAGATTAAACAAAACTTCTTTGGGGGGAAAAAAAGGTTTTGATGCATCCATCAATAAGACTTGACTAAGATCAACACACTTACAGAATGAGTGATTTAGCATTCTGCAGCTTCAGACCCTCCGCCTCCTCCACTGCCTTTTGACTCAGCCTGAGAGACTCCTTTATAAACAGAATAAACCAAAAAAGATTAATGTTGTGGTTTTACAAACATTTCTGCAGCACTGATTAATCCAAATCCTCACCTGAGTCTTCTGCAGGTCGCTTTCTAGCAATTTCTTCTCAGCTGTCAGCTTAGAATTTTCTAGACTCTGTGTGTTTGCTGCATCTGAATGAAGAGAGAAAAGAGACGATTTAAACAAGGAGTTCTGTGAATTTCCAGATCGAGTCTATAGCTAGTTTTACACAACATTTACAGAAGTGGAAAGGTTGTGTATAGGTATAATACTATTCTTACCTTTCGCCTTCTTTAAACTTTCTTCAAGCTTTGCGTTCCTGAAAACATAATAAAAACTTCACTTCATAGTTACTAATTCACAGGTGATATAACTATTACTTCTGTAAACTAAACACATTATTACATTAGTAAACACATACGTTATGTGAACTTTACAGAAGGTTATGTGAACCTAAGTAACAACTTTAATATCTTACATAGCAAGTGCCTTGAGGTTCTCTTCTCTCAAACCATCCACTTCCTCAGATTTCACCTGATACACTTTCAAGGCAGCCTTAATGCAATGAACAGAGACAATAAACATGCAATGATGACACAGACAAGAACCAAAATTAGTTCTTATACATCTTTAACAAATTATGGAAGCTTGGTTAGAGAGCTGAGCCTAAACAATATAAACATTTTCACCAAAACTTACATTAACTGAAATCAATCAAGATCATTTTATATAAATAATAAAAATAAATAAATAAACTAACAGCATTAGTGACTGCTGTACAAGCAACTACATCAGGGTTAAAGCCCAATAATGCCACAGCTATTCAGATGTGATTTCTATAATGGATTAACACTTTCTCAGCATGATATATATAATCAATATAGATCCATAAATCATTAATGGATGGTTAGTGAACTTACTGTGGTTTCCTGCAGCTCAGCTCTGACTGCCTCGTACTCCGCTGTCTGCTTTTCTAACGGGCCGAGTTTCAGCAACACCTCGTCTAGCTCTTTGTGCAGCTTAGTGCTCTCTCTAAAAAAATTAATAAATAAAAATAAAGTAATACCATACAAATAATATTAACCACACACACAACAAAACACTTTTATTACAGTGTACATTAACTACAGTAACCTAAAAAAGGCTGATATTTTAGTCGTTGCTAAATGCAGATTGGAAAAAATAAATAAAAATTTCAGCTTTAATTTCCTGAAATTACATGTAAAGGGAGAAAAACTACATGAATGAATTAATGAATTAATGAATTTTAAAAAATGGTCTTATTCCTCCAATACTTTCTAAAGTGTGGTCTTTATGCCCGTCAGTCCCAAAAAAGGAGTGATGTCACTGGGTGTGTCATACTGAAGGTGTTTGAAAGAAAAGTGTTAAGATTATGACTTAAATCTTGTGCTTTACAATCAAAATGTAGAAAGTGTGCCTACTGTGTCAGTCATTCCCAGATGTTATGATTTAACAGCTGTGTCAGTCAGTCCTAGTGAAGGAGGCATAGCTATAACGTTTATAATTAAAGGAGAAAAGTCTTACCTTTGAGATTTTTGAAGCTGTAATCACTAGTCAAGGAAACTGACAGTAGTTTTAGATTTCAATTTCAGTGAAATCAATGATCTGACAGGCCTACATTCATTACATCAGCACATAATGTAAATACATTGGAGTGTTTCTTTTAGTTCACGCAGCACTGCACAGAATGTTTCGGCAGATGAGAACACAGCACTCGTACCCAAGTAAGATGCTAAATAATAGGGACATAACTGTCCGGCGGTCTCTGTCCATTTCAAGTCAAACTCTAGTACAACAGAAGGACTGACTAGGAGTTTACTCCACAGAGAGTTGCTCTACATGTCGGGAGGTTTCAGGGTTCATGCAATAGCAAAGCAACAGCAGTTGTAAGTCCCCAACATACAAACAAATTACGTTTCGAAAGCTCATTTATAAGTCCAATTTGTTTGCAAGCCCAACAAACATTCTCTAGGTCAGTTTTTCAACCTTTTTTGAGCCAAGGTACATTTTTAATTGAAAAAAAAAAAAAAAAATCATCATCACAAGGCACACCAACAATCGAAACTGTAAAAAAAATGAACTCTGTAGCCTATATTAACAATATACAGCCATTCTTATCAAAGCGTCTTGAACAGGAATCAAATAAACACAAAGAAACAGTATTTTATGATCTTATTTGCAGACTTATTAGTTTTCAAAAAATCTTTTAGACCAATTAGGTGAAATAGAAAAATTTCCCACGGTACACCTGACGATCTCTCACGGCACACTAGTGTACCGCGGCACAGTGGTTGAAAAACACTGCTCTAGGTACTACGATTGGACACAATTGGCTATACACAATATAAAACTAACATGTTCCATGATCTTGTCTTTGTTCTTTAGAATTGTGCTGATGGTTGAACAATTCATGTTAAAAGAACGAGCAATGACTGCCATCTTTTCATCTTGCTCCATTCTCTCCATTATTTTATTATTATTATTTTGTCTCCATGGGTATTGCTTGGTGCTTCTTAACAGTACCAGCTTCATCGCTACTATTACGCTTGCTTCCGGACATCCTGGGATACGCGATGCACGCATGCGACGATGTACGCCGGATATGTTATCTAACTTAACTGTTATCTAACGGCAACCGAATATGCACAATGCTTGTTCGTTTCTTTGAAACGTTGTACCCCTTGTAATGCTTGTATGTAAGGAGGGACTTCTTGCGTTCTGAAAAGTTCTGTTCACACTGAGCTCTGGGACAATCGGTATCGATGCTTCCCTGCTATTTTACTTTAAACATAATATTCATTTGCATATCTAGCTACTCCTAATTTCAAACATGTATTAAAATGTCAGTTGAGAAAGTAAAAACTCCCTTTATTTCTCTATATAATCACCTGCTGAACACCCTGGGATCTGAGCCACCTTGTCTAGAATGTAAATGTCTATCAAGTTTTACGCCTTCATTCACGAGTCCTGGTTTGACTTGAACGCCCCTCGTGATTATATTATTAGATTCATATTGGATATATAAGAAGTTTGGCCCTATACTCTGAATCTTGTGACTGTGTTTGGATCTACAATTCTCTGTTTGCCATTTTATCACCCTCACCCTATGGCCCTGTGGCCACCTACTGTATGTTCCTTCAGTCAGCTTAGCCACGCTAACATACAAGAGACTGGGACACCATAGTGGATTATGAGATTCTCTCCTTCTGTTTAAACTAAACCCAAAATCAAGCACATTTAATATTACTTAATCACTCTGATCTCCTGACTTTGTTGAAGGACTTCAAACGGTTCTCATTGTCCATAATTGCATCCATAACTAGTGAATTGGTGCTTAGGTGCATAAAGGATATCATCACACTTCTCTTTATACTCGCTGAGCAGGAGGCTGAAATGAAGGGGGGAAAAAAAAGTCAACAAATAAGTACATGATTATCCTTCTGTAATGAAAAGGACGTCACTAGTTCAGAGCTTCATATATAAAGTCAGTACATTTCACAATCACTTGCATTATATGGCCAAAAGTTTGATAAAGACACCTGACCATCAGACACACATGTACGGTCATTGCATGCTGGAGCATTGCAACTTCTTACTGGAACTAAAAGCCCAAATGTGTTCTAGCATGACAGTGACAGACCCTGTGCACAAAAAAACAAGCTCCAGGAAGACATGCCTTCCCAAGGATAGGGTCACTGAACACCGTTGAGATGAACCAGGACGAGCGATCGTGCCAGGCCTTCTCGCCAGACCTTGTAGCTAAATGGAGAGAACGGCCATCGGGCACATGGTAAAACTATAGTCAAAAGCCTCCCCAAAAAGAGTAAATATATCAACACTAAACAAACTAAATCTATAACTGTATGTTTAAAAATAAAACGTATATGGGTAAGAAGTCGGGTGTCCATAAACTTTTGGCCAGTTGGTCCCTCTTCCTATTATAAAGTCTAATAAGGATGGAAAAACACCAAGGATATCAAAAAAAAAATCTTATATTCTATATATTCTATAAATCATATAGAATCATATCATATCACTATATCAGTGCCTCTGGTTTCTCTCATAATGATTGAGGAAATTCAAAGATGACAATTTGTTGTTTTTTATTTTCTATATTACATATAACATGCATTTATTTGACCCTGGTGAATGGTGCAATGGAATACTTGAGTATATTACTTTATAATAGTATATTGCTCAGTTTAATGTTACTTTATGAAGTATAATTAAATCATCGTAGTTTTTAGTACATTACTGATACAGAGTTTAACAGTTAACACTGCATTGGCTCCATGTGAAATTTCGCATCGATTTTAAAATACTACTTTTGAAGTATAAAGCATTAAATGGTCTCGCGCCGCAGTATCCGAGTGAACTGCTAGTGTCTTACGATCCGCCACGCCTACTTCGATCAAAAGATGCAGGCTGCTTGTCAGTACCACGTA
>JAQMYJ010000005.1:3349330-3360989 GCA_030014305.1 Clarias laeviceps
TCTCTACCGATCGGACTCGAGCTCTAACGGTCTCTACCGATCGGACTCGAGCTCTAACGGTCTCTACCGATCGGACTCGAGCTCTAACGGTCTCTACCGATCGGACTGGTCAGACTCGAGCTCTAACGGTCTTTGCTTTTGAAACTCTAGCTCTTACAGTCTCTACAGATCAGACTCCACCTGTAAAAGTCTCTACTGCTTAGACTCAAAATGCTGATGTGTCCCATTCATTTTAAACGGAGAGAAGTCACACATCGTCTGAGTTGAATGACCAACTCTGCATTGCTTTGCTCAGGTAGCGTGCAGTGGCTTGCACCGAAATGTTGAAATAAGCTCAACTTTTGAAAGGCCAACGTAGGTGTCAACCAATCAAATCACATTATGAGAATGTTCCGAGAACATGGGGTGGTGACTCACATTCAAAATCAGAACAGAAAATTAACGATCTAGTACTAAGGTAAAGTTGAACTTCTAATCCCACCCTTATAACTGGCAAAAACCACCAAAACACCCCCTTCTACTTGCAGTTTTAACTTGTCCTATTTTCTTCCCTGGTACAGTACAGTACAGTACAGTATAGTAGAGCAGAACCAGGAGCTACTTCGGCCTGTTGCTGTGAAAGCCAGGATAAAATTTCAACCAAATGACTTACTTTTGTGGAAGCCTGCATGTTTTGTTTTGTTTTGTTTGGTTTGGTTTCCTTTGTTTTTTCACTTAACACATCAAGCGTGCCAATATGGGGAACGAATCGGGTGGGCGTCAGACAGACACCATGTCCCACTTTCAATTTCTACCACTCGTACAGTACACACTGGAATAATAAGCATACTCATCACCATGTTGTCCACCACATGTCGGGTTTGCTCTACAGTTCGAGCTTCTTTTTTTCCTCTCGGTGACCCTGCTGATGAAGATGATGACATCATCACGTTATCTGTCATCGTAGACTCTGTAAAAATTACCCAGACACGCACTCAGACTTGCACACCTTCTTGCACACAGTACATATTTCACACAGCACATGTGAGAGCAGACAGATTTCTGGGAAACAGCATATGCATGTATACACACACCCACACGTTTACTCACACACACACACACACACACGTGAGATGTATGCGCACACGTCTCGGGAAGATTTAGGCTCGTGTACGGAAATGAGCTTAACACGTTTTCACACCTGCCTGTTTGTGTCGTGAAAACAAACATTTAAAGCATCTGTTCTGAGATCAGGATTATAACACTGAATATTAGGCCCAGTGTTCCTTTTTTTTTTTTTTTTATTTGACGACTATCTGGTTACTGTATAACTACACACACTAACACACACACAGGTGGAGTCAAATCTAGAAAAAGCTTTTTGTCAACCGCAGTCTGATTTCCCTCACTCTATTTTTTCTCTTTTCTTTCTTTTCTTTGTGTCTGTCTCTTCCTGACACCTGTGTGTAGGTGTGGACCACACTGCAGGGGCTCTCTCTCTCTCTCTCTCTCTCTCTCTCTCTCTCTCTCTCTCTCTGAGGTTATTTTTGTATCACTGAGATATCAGATAGCTGGCATTTCTCATTTGCCTGTGTATGCTTGACTTGCATGTGTATACGCTGTTTAAGTTTAGGTTTGATCTGGTAATATTCTTGACGTCTCGAACTAACATTTGTTTCTAACTTGGAGATAGATAACTTTTCCACTTTGCATAGATATTAAAGCTTGTATCCTCCGAAGCTTTTTATAGTCTAATGTATATTTTACTTTGACGCTTTGAACCAAACACTTCAAAGATTTTCCGCTTGACTTTTATATTTTGCTCATTTTCCACTGACGTACTAGCGCTCTGCTTTTTATCTTTATCTACCTATCAGGAAATGTAACGATTACATAATCAGATAATAATTTCTGAGTCAAAAGCGTAATAAAAGTAAAAAAAGACGAATAACAACAACATCATCATCAACATCTTCGGATGGTGTACTTTAGGCTTGAAGAAAAAAAGTCTTTAGCGTTTATGCACAGCGCAGCGAAACAGTATATATGAGGGGCGTTTGAGTCAAATTGGGTCTTTTGATTGAGCAGAATAACAACACAGTTCTGAGTGTAAAAACTCCCTTTATTTCTGTCTATAATCCCCTGCAACACTAATGCACTTGTCTCAATGTTTCACTAGTGCTTGGATACCATCAACATAGAAAGTTTTCTCAGTACGCTGGAAACGGCTTCAGATCTAAAACACCGGCCTCCCAGGAACTCCTTTCATGGCCCGAACATATGGAAATGGCTTGGCGCGAGGTCAGGACCGTACGGGGGGGGCGTGGCGATAACTCCCAGCCGATTCCTGTAACGTGCAAGTGGTGCTGTTGAACCTAAACAGGGATTGCACTGAACAACTACAAACCTGTATTAAACCCAGCATTGTTTATGACTACAAAGGACGTTCAAGTCAGACCAGGACTTGTAATGAAATGCGTCATGAACGGAGGCATAAATGCGATTGACATTTACAGAAGGCTTCATGCACAGTGCGGTGATGAGACTCTTAGCCGCGGTTAAACATTTGAACGGTGCAAACGTTTTAAACCAGGTGGCTCAGAGCCCAGTTTTTCCTATGAACATTGGCCAGCATTTCAGACGTGAAGCAGACAGACAGTCCGAACGTGGCTCTGGTTTACTGAAAAAACGTTCTACTGTACCTCGATGGTGTCCAAGTACTAGTGAAACACTGGGATAAGTGCATTAGTGTAGCAGGGGATTATATAGAGGAATAAAGGGAGGTTTTACTCTCCGAATGAAAAATCCTGCTTTGACTTGAACATCCCTTGAAGAAACACAAGATAAGATTTTCTGTTTGTGGCTGTTTACATCCCCATAATATACAATGGAAAACTCGGGAGACTGAGTATTTTTTTCTTATAAAAAGCAAATGCTGATCCAATTTGAAACTCATGCATCGTAAATCACGTCACAGTCTTTCACATGGACCTCATCCAAGATACAGAAATAAACTAAGATTTGTAAAATCGTCCTGTCAAGATAAATGTCTTTGTCTGTCTCTTCCTTTCACTCTTTCCTCTTCTTCCTTCTTCCTAATGCTCTTGTTATTATTTCTCTCTCTCTCTCTCTCTCTTTTTCCTTCTCTATCCTGATTGCTCTCTCCCTCTCTTCCTCTCCAATGGTATTGGTGGCTGGATGTCACAGTGTGAAGGCAGTGAGTGTGACAGAGCCAAACTGTCCAGGTGCAAGTGTCTCTCCCATCTCTTCACACACTCACATACACACACACACATTCTGACGCATGCGGCACGGGATGAAGACAGTCAGCAGTTATTTCTGTGTTTCCTGTCTCTCTATCACAGGTGCAGAGGGGGGTGAGTGTGTGTGTGTGTGTGAGTGTGTGAGTGAGGGAGCGAGAAAGAGAGAGAGAGAATCACACGCATGCAGTTCAACCGGACACGATGACACACTCCAGCTTACCCAAGCAGAGGAGTGAGTGTGTATGAGGAAGATTAAGGAGGGGTGGGGAGGGGTGGTGTTGACTCTATTAAAGTGGAGGTCAAATGGCCGTAAAAGGAGACACTTATAAGAGAGAAAGAGAGACAGAGAAGAAGGGAGGTGGAGAGACTAACTGGTGCTACCCACCGCCCACAGTTCGCAGATGTGCTGTCCAGAAAACAGTAGCTTCAGTGGGCAACACAGAGAAAGCTGTGTGTGTGTGAGTGTGCACGTGCTTGTGTGCTCTTCCCACCAGCACAGCACAAGGAACTATGACAATGTGCACACTCAGACACTTAAAATCTACTTTTCTATTGTAATTAGCTTTAATCTGGCCGTCGCATGCATACACACCTAGTTCCCGCACTCTTCCACCGGACAGTGTAGTTCATCACATCATGATACGGTTACCGAATCTTGTCTAGAGCTAAACACACCCTGGTATAGTACTGTATAGTACAGGAGTTAATTTCCGACAGACGGCGCCATGATGAGTTAATGGGATACCAGACTCGTACACAGGAAACCGTACACAGGTTATAAACCACTTTCAAAAACATCAGGTTATTTTGGTATTTCTAATGGCCGATTTTCTGTTGACTCCGTGTCATTTCATCTCGATGGGCGTTTGCTTTAACTTTTTCCTGGTTCAAGGTTTAGTAATTACAAATGGCAACATCAAGTCAAAAGCAGCATTAGATGACGTGGAACATCTGCTGTACAGGAAGTTAATGACATTAAAACAAGCATGTTAATGTAAACCTGGGATTTGAATTACTTATCTAGAGCTATTGATAGCTGAGGTTCGTTAAAAATGCTTCAAAACATACTTATGTTGTGGTTTAATATTAAAGTCTCAGGTTTAAACCAGTAAAACCATTACAAGTAAGTAGTGCTGTACGGTAGGACTCAAGTCCAGTCTTTTTTTCTGTTTTGTCTTTGGTAGTTTGCTGAAGAAAACAGTCTGGTTTCTTTTTCTTTTCCAAACCGGTTAAGTTTAAGCCTAACTTGGTCTCTCATTTATTTGAACTTGAGTTCTACGTGGTCTGGCTTACATGTGGACTTAATCTTTACTTGGTCACACTTTTATTTGGATTGGACTTGCATTTTCTTTCTGATTTGAAAGGCCTCCGGCCTTGGAGATGTGTTGGTGATACAACGAAATAATTGTTCAAGGTGATACAAATAGGTAATGCTTTTGGATTCATGTCCAGTCTCAAGATATTTTCCCTTTGGACTTAGACTTGTCTTTGAGTTGCTGTCATTTTTAGTTGGCTAGTTTGATGAAGTAATTCCCTCTTTTAGAAAACAGCCTAATTATTGGAACAATGCAGGAATGAACCAAACTGGTTGATGTTAAGGCTTGTCCTTGATTATTATTGGATTCAATCTGGACTTTGTCTTGCTTTCAGTTGGACTTGATCTTGACTTAGTCTCGCTTTAATTTAGATTTAAACTTAACCTGGTCTTGCTTTCAATTGAACTTGATCTCGACTTCTTCGACACTCAAAATCATTTAGAGTTTATATTTACTTGGTCAGGCTTTCATTTGGACTTAATCTGACTTCACTACATTAGGACTTGATCTTGACTTTAAATTTTTTTTTTTATCATTTGATCTTGACCCTATTATGACTTCTTGGAGATGTATTGGACTTGACAGTAGTGGTAAGTAAGTAAAGAAGAAGCATCAACTCACCACTGTAATTTTTAGTTGAACTTGGTCTGAGAAATTCTGCTAAAAGTTAGTTTGATGAAGTAATTCCCCCTTTTATAAAACAGCCTAATTATTGGCACAATGCACAAATGAACCAAACTGGTTGCGGTTCAGCCGTGTCCTCGATTAGACTTGATCTTGACTTTAATTAGTCTTGCTTTAATTTAGACTCTATCCTACTGTAAGTTGGTCTCACTTCTATTTAGATTTGATCTTAACTTGGTGTCGCTTTCATTTAAACTTAGATCGACTTGGTTTGGACTTTTTTTTGGACCTTAAACATTATCTCGACTTTGTCATGATTTCATTAGGACTTGATCATGATTTGAATTTTCTTTCTGGTTTGATCTTGACCCTATTACGACTCTGACGATGCCCTGACGATGTGTTGGACTTGACATTGGTGATCTTTAGTAGAGCCCCAACTTTACACCATTATTCTCTCCATCGAAGACTCTAATCTTTATATAATACAGTTAACAGGCTATCTTGCATGGAGAAAGAATTGTGTATTGCTTTTTTAAAAGCAGTAACCCACATGAGGACATCTTTACATGTCGTTAATGGAGTTTTTAGACACAAGTGAGTTGCAAAGATAAAAACACAGGCCGTGTTTTGAAACACTGAAACATTTTTTTGAGGGTGCGAGGATTGTTGGTATCACAGTATTGTTTACTCTCAGCACCTTTGGCCCATTTCTTTTTGTTTTTAGTTAAGAGATGGAACACCCTGCTGCCAAGAGAACAATACAACCAGATATCAGCACAATGAGATGTTGTTTTGATGTGTGGTTACACAAGATTGAGTCGCAAATCTCACGAAAAACACACAGACTTTGCAGAAGGCTGCATGGTGCAGGCTGCAGAGGTGCGTGGGCGAACTGCACTGCGTGGGACATGTGTGTATGTATATTAGTGTGTATCTCCGAGTATGTGGGATGTGTGTTTGTGTGTGGGACAGGTCGGCTGGGGTAGAGCGTGCACAGACTGCACCTCCAAAAAATGTCATTGCTAAATGTATGTGGCATGTTGTTATAGCAACCATAAACACACAGACTTGGAGAGAAGCCGAGACTCGTCATCATCAGTCTAAAAGTCCCCCCCCCCCCCCCCCGCCCCCAAGCACTGTTTTTTAATTAAATCGTTGAGTAGTTCATATACGAAGCTGAAATGTATCAACATTTCTTATTCATACAAGTACATTTGTTGATGCATTTATTTAAATGTTAATTATTGCACCATAAAATTCACGTATATACACACGTAATATACATTATTGTCAATATTATAGGAACACTTCAACATTTCTAAAGCTAATTTCAGTGTGATGTTATATGTATTTCCCATTAGACTAGAACCGAATAAAGTCCAAGGAAGAGACAGACAAGAGAGACAATCTTGCATAAGGAGCTTGGAAAACCCATCGAGCTCCATGATGAACCTGTCTCTCATAAAGACCTTCCCAGGAAAGCAAGACCAAAACTGACCTCTGCTGCAGAGGAGAAGTTCATTTAGAGTCACCAGCCTCAGAAATCACCAATTAACAAACAGCACCTCAGATTAGAGCCGTTAGGAAGCCTTGCATAACTAGAAGACACATCTCAATATCAACTGTTCAAAGGAGATTATTGCAAAGTTTGGATAATCACCTTCAGTATTGTTTTACAGTGTAGAAAGAAATAAAAATCATGACCATGAAGGCGTTTGTCCAAACTTTTAACTGGTACTGTACAGTATGTACATGCCAGATTAAATAAAATTCATTTTTGGTGTGGTTCATTTATAAATAAATGTACATCTTGTTAATTCTTTTGTGTTTAATTACAAGTTTTAAAAATCGAAATCCCAAAAATACAGATTTGAGTAGGTAGCTCAGAAGTATGTGCTTTCGAAGAGATCAAGCTAATACATTTTGTTAGGCAACTCTAATTGGCAGTTGCTAATGGAAATGTAGCTATTGGATGCACTTGCATTGGTGGACAAAGTATAAAGACAAAAGTCATATTTAATGTTTTAATGGCATTCTGAACTATTTTTAAAATAAAATTTTAAATAATGACGATCAAGACAATAACAATAATTTGATATTTTATGCAATAATCAATATTTAGTATGAAGTCCTTTATTGTTAAAAACCTGCTGGATCGGGATGAGTTAAAAAGACGTCTGAAGTGCTCTGGTGTGACTCGCTCAATCCCTGTCTGCTCGAACGCTTCCGGAAGATCATGTACAGAAGACGGGTTCTTGGCTGCTCCTGCGTTCTTCACCATTGTACAACAGTTTTCTAGAGAGTTTAGGTCTGGAGAATACCCTGGCCATGACTCCCGAAGAAGAATCTCTTTGCCATATTTTTGACTAGTTTTACAGTTAATTAGGCCGACTCTTCAGCCAGATAAACTACATAGAACTAATTAGTGGAATCACCTGTTTTGTGCACAGGGAGAACTATAAAGCACATGGCATTACACAATGTCTTAAAACTTTTTGCCCATTACTGTACAGTTAATATTTTGCATTTATTAAATTTTTCAGCAGATAACTGCTTAGATGCTGAATTTAATCACTTTGACTCAATTTATAAATTAGAAATTCAGTGACCAAAAAAGTAATTAATCTCACAAAAATAACCAGTAGAGGTTGAATTAATTTCAGTCTAATTCCTTTACGAAAATATAAATGACAAAAAAAAATTACATACTGTATACGATAGAAAAATAATAACATTTTATCTATATAAATCAAACAAGCAAAATTCTTATTCAACAACACATTCGTTAGTTTCTAAGATCTGTTCCTATGGAGTTTAACACCATGTTGTAGAAATAAACTCTCCATTCTCTGGAAAAAAAAAAAAGGCAGATTTTTGAAAGCAGGAATCTGCAATGAAAAAAAAAGTTTCTTGCATAAAGGTTTTATATATATATATATATATATATATATATATATATATATATAAAACATTATATATATACTGTATATATACTGTATATATTGCACATACACTACAGTACATGTGCTAGATAGGAAACAAGTTAGAAACATAGAGGTATTATTTTAATAACTAAACAAATGACTAACTTTTTACATTACAATAAACTTGTATAACTATACAAAATAATATTAGTTATATTTTATTGATGTGACCGTGTATAAATTAAATGTAGATCATATAACATATAAATAAAATTCCCTCTTGTTTTTTTTGTTTTTTTTACACCTTTTTTTTTTCAGCTGAAACATACGTTCAATTAAACAGTCCAAAAAAATTACAAGGTGCTAAAAAAAATTATGCATTTTGTCTAAACCATTCAGGAAGTAACACACTTCCATATGCATGCATGCATAGATAGATTCGTATACACAGACACACATGAACACCAGAACAGACACTCCAGCAGGAAGAGAGTGGGTGTTTGGGAACAGCTGCATGGGAGAGACATTGAGTTTGGTTTCCTTCAAATGAACACACACACACACAGAGATAAAGAACATGTGTATATATATATAAATGTATAGGAGCAGCCTCAAACATATTCACATCCTTACCTACATCTCAGTCTGTATGTGCTGTATCTAATCTAGGTTACAAGAGCAAGACAGTTCAGTCTTATGATGTAATCGTATGAGGAGATGTTGAACAATGATGCCAGTAGTGATATGCTATTGATGTATCATAATCATCATTAATACACACAGGTATATAGAGGGAAGGTGTTTCATGGAAGGAAATGCACTAAATATGGAGGAAGGTTAATGAAACACCAGGGTGAATGCTTAGAATCAGGAGCTTCCTCTCGCATTAAAATCAAAAACTTTAACCATGTTCCTAATCTGAATAATGCGTTTTTTTATTGTCTACCTGCAACGTGTAGAAATGGATCCAATGGAGGGCAGATCATCAGGTGCAGCAAAACTGAACTACTTTTCATTCCCATGATCTCTGCTTCGGGCACATGGATCATCAACTGTCCTTTTTCACTTACATTTTACAACATTAGAGGAATTCATCCATTTCTGTCTACACAGTCCACTCAGGTGCTTCTTCACTTGATGGTCATTTCAAAACTTGTCTACTGCAACTTTTGGCAGTTTTTGACCTTCCTAAGATCTCCCACACCATCCCATTACTTCAGTTCCTCTACTGGCTTCCTGATTCTGCCCGCATCAGATTTAAAACCCTAATGCTTGCTTTCACAGCCCAAAACACCTGCACCACATTACTTCCCATCTTCTGAGCTCAGCTTAATGGGTCCCACCATCTCTCAGGATACAAGGAAGACATACATCAAAACTCTTGTCTCTTCTGGTATATAAGTGTTTACATGAACTTCTCCTAGATGTCCGAACATCTGACTCACTGGCAGTCTCCAAACCATTACAACAAACCTAAACACCTACAGTACGTCTTCCTGAGGTACTTAAATTAGCACTTTACTTTTAAAGAATGTGGTGTTTGTGTGCTTTCCTTCCCATATTACCTCCTTAACAGAGACAGATCATATTCTTAAACACTTGAACACATTTGAAGTGAAAAACATTGATTGATTATATTGTTACAATGGAACCATTTAAGGGGTCTGATATGGTAGGCATAAAGTGAACAGTCTCTGTTGATATGCAGGAAGTGGGGGAAAAAAGTGACTTTGACAAAAGACAAATTGTGATGGATGGATGACTGGGTCAGGGCAACTCCAAAATGTCAGCTCTTGTTTGGTGTTCCTGGTATGCGGTGGTTAGTATCTACAAAAAGCAGTTCAAGGAAGGAGATTCCATGAACCAGGGTCATGGACACTCCAGGCTCACTGATGCACATGGGGATAGAAGGCTAACCCGACTGGTCCGATCCCATAAAAGAGCTATTGCTGAAAAGACAAATTGTTGAAAGAAGTTTGCACTGACTCTGATAAAAAGGTTAAAGGATCTGCTGCTTATTTCTCAGTGCTAGTTAACACAGGTGGTTTGAATATCCATCGTCCTCTGGAAAGCGTATTGGATATCACTTTGATTCAAATTTGGAAAGAAGCAAAAAACTTAATGAAAAGTTTGTTTTTCGGCATTAAATATACACTTCCTATGACAGTATTTCACTCTGATATTTCATCCAATCATCTTTAGATTTGATCACGGAGCCCAATGTGGTGTCCAGTTCATGTGTGAAAATGATTCCGCACTCTTTCACAATCTGAGTTCCATCAGGGAAGAAAAACTCCATAGATGTGATAACCTGATCATTCAGTGCGTTCACGTCGTCAGCTGACTTCATTTTATTGCCACATAACATTGCTGAGTCTAGACCTGAGCAACTGATCAACCCCAGATCATAACACTATCTCCAAAAGGCTTGTACAGTGGACACTATGCATGAAGTGTGCATCGCTTCAAGTTCTTCCCTTCTTACTCTGACACGCCCATCTCTCTGGAATAGGCTCAATCTGGACTCATCTGACAACATGACCTTTTTCCATCACTCCAAAATCCAGTCTTTATGCTCCCTAACAAACTGAAGCCTTTTTCCTGATGGATCTCATTAACAAGTAGTTTTCTTATGGACATACAGCTGTTTAGTCTTAATCCTGTGAGTTCTCATCACTCACCACTCCTGTGTGAGTATGGAGATGATCTTAGTTTCACTGATTAAACTAATATATTCACTACTA
Organism: Clarias laeviceps; assembly: GCA_030014305.1. Taxonomy (NCBI): domain Eukaryota; kingdom Metazoa; phylum Chordata; class Actinopteri; order Siluriformes; family Clariidae; genus Clarias; species Clarias laeviceps. Next base: position 3,360,184 of record JAQMYJ010000005.1, read on the forward strand.
CAGTTAGTACCTGTCATTGATGGGTAAAGAGTTTGTAGAAAGAGTTAAAAGGTTAAAGCTAAAAATAATATGATGAGCTTTGACAGTTGCTGTCATGTGTGTGTGTTTGTGTGGAGTGTGCTGGATTTGTAGGTGCATTATGTTCATCTCTGTGTCTTCTTGTAATACACTGTATAACCACGGCCACCTTGAGGGGAAAAGCGCTGAATGAGTCAAATAAAGCCTCTACGTGCGGTGACGTCCCTTCGACTCGACATTCTGCTTTCATTTCTGGCGAAGGTTTGACTTCAGGCAAACACCGAAGGCAAAAAGTGAAGTGTCAGCAAATTCTGTTCAGGCAGTTTTGCGTGATGCTGTGAGAAATTTGGCTGAACAGACAGAGAGACAGACAGAAGTTTTTTTTGAGACACTCCAATGTATGAAACATAAAGAGCGTGTTCTGACAGACAAAACCTTTCTTTTGTTTATATACTGTAGATATCAGTTTTGTGTGATGCTGTGACAAAATCGGCTGGACAGACATACAGATATACAGACACACAGACATTTTTCTGAGACTGGTTTCGGTTCCTCCAATGCATGAAACAAAAATATATCATTGAAAGAGCGAGTTCTGACAGATGTACAGACAAAATCTTTTTCATGTTCAGAGCATCACTTTTTCCACATTTTGTTATGTCACAGCTTTATTCTAAAATGAATTAAATGATTTTTTTTTCTCAAAATTCTACACAACACCCCATAATGACAACATGAAAAAAGTTTACTTGAGATTTTTGCAAATTTATTAAAAATAAAAAAATTGA
>JAQMYJ010000005.1:3385646-3413844 GCA_030014305.1 Clarias laeviceps
GTGTCTATATATATATATATATATATATATATATATATATATATACATAGCAATGTGTAGTATTATGTTTCTTCTAAAGATCCCAGTAGTTATTATCATATGACTGTCAGAAGAGAGGCAAAAAAAAAAGACAGAATACACTTTGCGTTCGAGTAACACAAGATCATTTTGCAATGGTATCGTAAATTTGTACACTGACTGCACTACAGGAAGAAATTGAAGTACCATTCAGAGCAATCCCTATGGACACTCTAGTCATTGTTGTTCATACAGTAGGTCACCACGACTTACAGCTACCATTTGATACCCTTCAATATGTTAATCCATTTATTTTTTATTTATTTTTCATGTTGAAGTATATACACATTTTTGGACCCTTTTTGAACCCAGTATACAGTATGTATATATATATATATATACTGTACATATATTCTCCTGAGACCCAGACTCATTGCAGTTTCTACTGACTGGTTGTCTGTCTTCATTCATTGTTGATAACTATAAATTTACTCGATGTCTTCAGCCAGAAAGAACTTTGGCAATAAAATTATACCTAACAGTCCTTATATGAGGATGTTACAATAGAGACAAAGTTGGAAGAAAATGTGTGTGTATGTGTGAGAGAGAGAGAGAGAGAGAAATTGATGCAAAATGAGTCAATTAACAGTTCACTTTTTTAATTGACACTTAATGCATATGCAAATTGGGTTGTTTGTGTCTAAAGGTATCTTTTATACCTTTAGACACAAACAACCCAATTTGCATATGCATAAAGTCAATCAAGCAAAACAGAGTGATAAAGATGCCATCTTTCATAGACCCTGTTAAGAAATCACATATTTTGCAGGTGTCATTAAGACTGAAAAAACAACATTTAGTAAATTATGATCTTAATTAGATCTGTCAGTAGTTAATTACTGTTTAAGACTTTAATGTGTGTTGTTGTTAAATTAACGCATTCATGGTTTAGACTGGTTCATCCATATTAACTTAAACATCTCTCCTTTTATACTGAACTATCACACAGTATGACTGCAGATCAATCCCTGCTATCCGTTATCACCCAGATGAGGATGAGTTCCCTGTTGATTCTGGTTCCTCTCAATGCCATCGTCGCCCTCAGCTCGCTCATCAGGGCCAATCTGTCAATCATTTTGATTCTAATTTATTTCCTCATACATTTCAAACCCATTTCCCCTAATTTTTCATTTTTCTTCTGTAAAGCTGCTTGGTGACAATGACCATTGGTAAAATTGAATTGAATTGAATTTATTCCATTTTCAATATTTAATGCAAACGAATGCATACGGCAGACTTCACTGATATACACAAGCATTACTCATGATTGTGGTTCTTGACACTAGCGTGTATAGATCACCACTGGGTCCGCACTAGACCTGCAAGTCAGAGATGTGTGAAAAGAAATTAATTGCAGCACTGGTCCAATAACTTAGTTCCTGATTCTAGAACTATTCTCAGAACTGTTACTGTTTTGTGCATGTACGAATTTTCCCCAAAGAGATGTTAGCATCAGATTGAGGAAGTTTGAGGAGTTTAAATTTATTTGTGTTAAATATTTTTTAATATAAAGGATTGTAAATTAATTGCAAAGTCCTTTATTGTATCCTGTGACCTAGAATAGTGTTTATTTGGTTGTTTTTTTTAAATCAATTCTAGCATTTACATAATTGCATATCAATTGCTTTGAACAATTTTGTTCCCTTGGTATTATCAGGTTCTATCTGCATTCTGAGCCGGTTTTGAGATATTCTGCTTTAAAGATTTAAACTGCATACAATAGGACTGAGCTGTGATTTTTATTTTCAGAATAAAAAGTCCGAAAAATGCATGTTAATAAAATTTCCAATGCAGTGAAGACTAATAATTCAAAGATCCAATGATCAAATGCATTGGTCATATGCTGCATTTGAATTTCCTAAGAAAGGGAACTTGAGTGATGTCATCTTCAAACTCCATGCACTGGAGTTACAAAGTGGGAAAAACATGGATGTCTCTATGTTCATATTTTAGAAAGACTCTTTCTATTTATTTCTTCAAAACAATCAAACGAGCTGCTACCTTGTTTGACTTGATATCACTCGCTGAGCTCGGGCTTGAGGAAACCATCCCAAGTTTTCAAGAAGACGTTTTGAGTTGAGGAATTTTCTTCAGAGGTACGGCTTGTGAGTTTTAATCAAATGTATCAGTATTACTTAGAGTCAGATTTCTGATCCGATACCAAAAATCCTTGGTGCATCCATGTAGATGAGAATAATAATCTAAGAAATTATCTTGAGACTTTGATGAACATATGGATGCATTTAAGGAGCATGAAGCTAAATGATGACTGATGTAACTAAACATGACAAGGTCATTTGGAATATACTGAGAATGTGATCTAAACTGATACAAATGCCGATATATAAATAGTAGGTGCATTATTTGTATTTCTTTGACCAAAAAAAGACTTGCCAGAACGTTTCACAGTGCATCTGGTTTATTTGAGCTTGTGTACAGGGGACACGACAATTGAGTTATATGAAAGGAAGAAAGACTGATCATGCTCACTAATAAAAATAACATGTATTGCTGCAAAATGCATTCACGCATATACTATATACATATATATATATCCGTATATAGTGTCAGCCTGGTCATGATCGCAGCTGATTTATTAGGCTATTAACAAATTAAAATTAGCTTTTCATTCATTCATTTTCCATACTGTTAATTCTGTGAGGGCTGGAGATAATCCTGGGGCATGAGGCTAGGGGATACCTTGGATTAGGGAGCCAATCCGATACACGGCACAAGCACACACACACCAATCATACATGCCAGGCAATTTGAACACACCAGTGAGTCAAGGCATGGATTTGAACATTACATTTACATGCACAGTTACGTCGAGCAATGGTTGTAATTCAACTAGACCATTTAATTCAACTGCTATCGGTGTATCTAACCAAGCATGGCAGAGGAATCAGTTTATTGTCAGAAGTTTGTCCAACTCTGCTATGATAGGTGGGTTAGTATTGGATCTTTCTTTTAGTTAACCTGTTACGTTACACGCCAAACATTTGCTAAACAAATTAGCTAGCAGCATGTAGCATATCGAGCGATAAAAACATGGACAACATTACAGCAAGAAGCAGGCAGTATTTATTTCTTCAAAACAATTAAATGAGCTGCTACTTTGTTTACTCTTCATGCTCTGTCGGTGTTGATTTGATATCACTGGTGAGCTTTGGCTTGAGGAAACCATCCCAAGTTTTCATGCAAAGGTTTTGAGTTGGGGAATTTTCTTTCATTTTTCCTAGTTGGAGATCAGAGGTATGGCTTATAGGTTTTAGTCGAATGCATCAAAATTACTTAGAGTCAGATTTCTGAGCTGATACAAAAAAATCATGTAGACGAGAATAGTACTAAAATGCTATAAAATGCATTTAGTTCACAAAAAGAATTCAATTTGATTTATATAGTGCTTTTTACAAGGATTATTGTCTCAAAGCAGCGTTACAGATTTAAAAAGAAAATCATAAAAATGAGTATGAAATGTGTGAGGAAATCTGTACAAATCAAAATGATCAGATTGTCCCTGATGAGCGAGTCGAGGGCGACGGTGAGATGGCAATAGAAAGAAACCTTGAGAGGAACCAGACCCAACAGGGAGCCCATCCTCATTTAGGTGATAACGAACAGTAGGAATTGATCGGCACTCATACTGTGTGTCAAGATTCAAGATTCAAAAATCTTTATCGTCACTGTACTAATTACAATGCAACTAAAAAAAAAAAAAAAAAAATGCACAACTGCAGTCAAGGCGATAGTAATAAATATGCCAGTTATTTTATAGTGATGTACAGTATATGGAACAGATCCATGTGGGGCTCTGAGTATAGTATTGATATATAAATATTTAAATAAGTTACACACGTCAGCAGTACACAGTATTGCACAGGTCTTTTACAGCATGTCACATAACCAGGTCAGTAAGGTGTTTAAGTTAATATGGAGTCCACTTTCGATATTGGAGGCTATAACACTACCATATTGTTAGCAGCGTCTTCCCTACATTGCATATTTTGTTCATCTTCCAGGTTAAAACCCGTCATGTGAACTGTAGAGCATGACCGAAGTGCCTAGTGTCTGACTGAATTATAACATAGCGCAACTAGTTGGAAGTAAGTAGCTCGACTCCCAACCGCATTATCTGTGTACTAGTCCGACTCTGAGAAGTTCAACTTAGTATGATTTCAGTCAGCCTAACATTTTTACATTCAGACCAGTTTTAGTCGGGCAAATGTAACATCATGTAGACGTACTGAGTGACACTGGCCTGTTGTGAACTCCATCCATGTTTCCCCAGAGTGTCTTATGCTGCCCTGTGACTCAGCATGAGCAGCAGGAGTGGCTGGGTTAACGTGACTTGTGGGAACTGTGTGTTAGCCTCATGGGCTGGTAGTGGTGTGATGCGACGGGGTGATATAACTGTTGGGGCGGAATTAGCTAAGCGCGGAAGAGTTATGTGCACCTCACTAGCTATGCACTCAAGTGATGTAACTGAGGTTGAGAAACTGGCATACACTACGTGGACAGCACTGACATCTCACACCTGATGGGTTTGTCCAATGTTTCCGATTTGAGCCACACCCACTTGAGGGTTAAATACAGACAGAGAGATATTGGAGCACTATAAACACACACAGAGAGAGCTTGGGCACATGTAAGGTTGGTGTTAGTCTTTTGACTTGGCTTGGGACCACTAGGGTTTTGACATTGGCTGGGAATCTAACCTGCTTTGTTTTTTCAGATTATACCAGAGTAAAGGAAACCGGAGTACCCGCAAAAAAACCCATGAAGCATGGGGAGAACAACAGATTTAGAATCAGATTTTATTCGGCAAGTATGTTGACACACACAAGAAATTTGATTCCGGATGTTTGTGGCTCTCAACGTACAGACCAACATAAACCACTGTGCACAGAAAGTACACAACATTCAGTTACTTTACAGATTGAATAAAGACTGGGAGGAGGGATCCTGAGTATGTAACAGATGTACATAAAGTAGTGCAAGTAGCCATGGTGTGTTTCTCATATACTATAATAAGTAGTGCAAATAGCAGTAATGTTTAGTAGGATGTAAGAAGTTTGTAGGAAGCATGGTGATGCTTTAAAACACTATATCGTACGAGAAGTTTGATTATTGCAAATAACAGGATTGTACAGAAGGGTGTTAAAATTTTGTAAAAAGTATGTTGGTTCTTTTTTTACAGTAGTTTACATATAGACCAGTTTATAAGGGTGATTGCCGGTGGGAAGAAACTTCTGTACACCAAAACTGCCAGGCATAGAAACAGGCATTTTACACAGACAATCACCATCATAGCCAGGCTCGATTCCCAGCGCTGTTTGCGTGGAGTTTGCATGTTCTCCCCGTGCTTGGTGGGTTTCCTCCGGGTACTCTGGTTTCCTCCCACAGTCCAAAGACGTGTAGGTTAGGCTGATTGGCGTTCACAAATTGCCCGTAGTGTGTGAATGAGTGTGAGAGTGTGTGTATGTGTGTGTGCCCTGCGATGGATTGGCACCCTGTCCAGGGTGTACCCCGCCTCATGCCCTAAGCCTCATGGGATAGGCTCCAGGTCCCCCCGGCCCTGAATACAGAATAAAGCGGTATAGAAGATGAGTGAGTGAGTGAATTACCATCATAAACTATATGTTATATATAATAACACTAATAACATGCAAACTCAAAACTGGAGGTGCGAGCCGAGAGTGCTAACCACTACACCACCGTGCAGCCATGTGGGCCTTTATTAACTCACTCAATCACTCATCATCTATGGTGCTTTATCCTGTATACAGGGTCGCGGGGGACCTCTAGTCTATACCAGGAGATTTAGGGCACAAGGCGGGGTGCACCCTCAACAGGGTGCCAATCCATTGTAGGACACACAAACACACACACACTACGGACAATTTGGGAACGCCAATCAACCTCATGTGCATGCCTTTGGACTGTGGGATGAAACCAACCAAAGCATGGGGAGAACATGCAAACTCCATGCATACAGAGAGGGGAATCGAAACTGGAGGTGCACGGCAACAGTGCTAACCACTTAGCCACCATGCCCCCGTCTTTTATTAACAGTTTTTTATTTTTTTACATGATAAGGATTACTGCTTGGCTTCTTAAATAATAACTAACATAAATAATTTTCTCCAGAATATTCCCTGATCTTTTTTTCCAGCTTCATGTCCCTGGGTAAGGGCTGATAAATAGAGAGGCTTTGTGCACGATGATGGGGTTAAAGACTCCCTGAAAGCTTTTCTTTGGAGGGAGGCTTTAATTATGCGCGCCGATTGTCGACGGCTCGATTGTGCGCGTCCAGCTGCACGCGGGAAGGTCGGGCGAGAGGCGGAGAAGATTGCGCGCGGGCGCGCGTGCGCGCGTGTGTGTGTGTGAAGGCGAGCGCGCGGGGCAGACACACTGACGCCGCTCGAGGCATTCTTCCCCCATGTGCTGAAAGAACAAGAGAGAGCGCGCGCGCGCGCTGAGGGGAAATGGGAGGGCTGGGACTCACCTGGTGCACTATAAATTATCATAACTTACTATTTATGCAAGAATTATAAAATGTTTAATAACTAACAATCTAAAACTAAAAGAAATAAAATAATTAGTTATTACCCCTAATACTCAACATGGGCATTGGTGTGGCTCAGTGGTAAGTTTCTCGCCTGCCATGCAAAAGGCCTGGGTTCAATGCCCAAACCCCAGCCACTGGATGCATTGCTGGTCCCAAGCTCGGATAAAATAGGAGGGATGCAGCCGACAACTAACGACAGGCACGGGTAGATCACTGCTTACGTGTTGGACTATAGTTCAGAAGGTCCCAGGTTCAAATCCCTAGCACCACAAAGTTACCACCGTTGGGCCCCTGAGCAAGGCCTTTAACCCTCAAATGCTCAGATGTATAATAAGATGAAAACGGTAGTCACTCTGGATAAAGACGTCTGGCAAATGCCGTAAGTGTAAACTCGAAATACTCAATGCAACCTATTCAGAAATGTATATAATTCTTCAAAGAAGACAAAGAAGAATATAAACTCGTAAATTTACTTAATGTACAAGTAGAATTTCCACAAAATAAAAATAAATTCGCCCAATCTTTAAGCGTGCTTCACTTTGTCAGATAGGATCTATTTAGGTGAGTTCTTGATTCAAAATGTCGCAGTAATCAGGCCTGGGTGTGGCATAATCATGATCTGCGTTAATCACAGATCATTTATGATTTAGTGAGGGGCAATTCCTGATTCATATAGGGGCAGGTAGGTTTGGACAGTTTTTTTTTTACCTTAATAAATAAAATCATCATTAAAAAATGCATTTTGTATTTACTCTGGTTATCTTTGTGTATTATTACTTTATTTGTCTGATGATCTCAATCATTTAAGTGTGACAAATATGCAAAAACATAAAAAATCAGGAAGGCAGCAAATACCTTTTCACGACACTGTAAAATATGATAAATATGTTTCAAAATTATTTGAGTAAACGTGGACAGTATTAGTGTAAAGAAAACTTTAATCAGATTCAATGTATTCTTAGTTTGAGTTAGGAAGTGATTAAAGCAGAATGTGTTTATGTGTACAGAATGTGTAGAGATTATACTGCACGTGAAGGTGTAAAATGACTCATTATTATGAAATATCAAGGGCAGGCTATCACGAAATCTAGACAAAATACTACAGCAGGCCAAATATTTTAGCCTTTCCAAGTCAAGTCAAGTTCCAAGTGTGGTCAAAGGCAAATTATCCATCTTCACATAACTCTGTCCTCAAATTTATAAGATGAATGTCATGACAGCTGAAAAGAAAACTGTATTACTACTTTAAAATGTTAGAGAGAACTGAGTGGTGTTCACCTTGTGTTTGGTCTGAATCAGGCATTTTTCTTTATATAAAATGTTGTTTTCCTTTTTATTTCAGATGCAATGTGGCTTTAAAACTAACAATAGAAGATGGAACAGAACCAGACTGAAAACGTCTTGATATTTTGTCCTTGGGCTCATTCCTAAAGGAGGAAATCACCTCTGCGTGTAACTACATCAGTTATGATACATTAAGGAACGTTCAACGTTCTTGAATTCAGCGTATGCACAAGTGCTGCAAAGTCAGAAGCTGTCGATTTGAGCATTTGCTCTAACATTATAATTTTAAATAAAATCTTGCCTAAGAACTAAAACTTTTGTGCGACCCTGTATTTTTATTCTAATCCTTATTTTGTGTCTTTATTAAGAACTCGAGCACTGAAGTTAAACTTTCATCCAAGATCTTTTCCACAGTCTGAAGTAAAAAATAGTAGCTCTAAGTCTAGTAGTCCTTGTGTCATACCATAGTTAATGTTTGTACTAATGCACTGGTAAGCTTACAAAAACTACTCAGACTGCAGAGTGAAGCAACGTCTTGTGCTCGACATATGTGATGCGTTATAGGGTGTGACTTAAGGATAATCATAGTTGTGTACCTGCTATTATCCCACTTTAAACCAAGAAAGAAGGAGGGTGGATCATTCTATTTGTTTAGCACTAGTCACACACTGAACAACCTTCTTTTCACACAAAACTCGTTGAACAACTGTATACTGTAATGTCCAACGGTACTAAGTGGGTTGATGGGTGGTTCAGTATGAGCATATTGTGAATATGAGTTCTCGGAAGAGCACAGGAAAGTTTTTATGATTACAATAATGTTTTATTCCCAAATCTCACTCTTGGTGGAAATGTTCCTTCCTCAAACAATAATTGCCTTATAAGATATCTCATAAATGCATTATATACATGACAGGTAAATGCATCTTTTATTGATGAATGAGACAGATAAAATGTTAATATTACACATGAAACAACGAATCACTAACAGCTAATTATATAAAACAAAAGCTTAGGCAAATAGTCCTATCTCATAAGCAATAATGGTGTACATGCTGTATAGTTGACAGCTGCTTTCAAATTAAATAAAAATAATTTACATCCTTACCAAAGCATTTGTAGCATTGTAATCATATGAAGCTAGTTTCTTCACTAGCTCCCAAAGGTTAACAATATTAGAATAACTTGTGTATGGAATTAGTCTCAGCTGTAAAGTATTATTCTACATAACATAGTGTTGTATAGCTTTCCCTAGCCTCTTTACATTTGATAAATCTAGCAATCACCATGATAGTACTCAGACATGATAATATAATAATTATATAACAAAATATGTTTAAAGATTGTCTACACACATTTCTATAATAAGCATTTTTCCTCTTTCCTCATCCTTAGCTATCAGCCAGTTTACAGGAAACGGTCTCACTCAGTGCTAAAACCCTATCCGAATGCTAGCGAGCCCACACCCCAGTCAGGTAAAAAACAGGTTAATTATTCAACGTAAACATTGCAAGTGCTGCAGGCTAAAGCTGTCACAGTGATAGCTTTGTGAGAATGCTGAACAGCATTACTCTTAAATCGCGTATGCAATCTTTAACACACGGGGGCCCAAGGCTGTTCCCTGTACTCAGGGGTGAAATTGGGTTATAACACACTGAAGCAAAACTTTAGCAGCACAGATGATCACAGTTGAGCTCCAGACAAATCATTTGTTAACAGTTTGAACGCAATATTCTAAGAATCCATTTAACTGCATGTCCATCAATATTCATATCAACCAATATTACTTGTGTTTTGATGTCTTTGCTGCTGTCATTGTAAACCTAAGCCTTATCGATTCGTTACTTGAATTGAATGGGTTTCTATATGAGTTATAATCTTATTAAATTTTTTAAGGATTTAGTTAGCATTCTTAAATGAATTAATTACAAAAACAGGTAGGTCAGTGCAGGTAGGTGGACTAACTCTACTATATTATGAAACTATGTGTGCATAGTGCACAGCTTTATCCTGCAGTACAACTGTTTTTTGCACAATATTTGCTGCTGCTATTTGCACAAGAACTTTTTCTTTGCTGTTACTACAACACAAAATGTTCACTGCATTTACCATCTCATGGACAATTTATTTGCGCAACCTCAACTCAGGTTGGTGTACTGGTTGGCGCTACATTGTCACAGGGTATGGCATTGTGTCGTCTTTGTTATTGTTTGCACATTGTGCACTAGTTCTTAGACAGTTTTGTTAATTTACTGTATGTTTTTAATTTGCTGTGTTAGCTAGGTAGCTAAAGTAGGTGTCTTAGCTAGTTTTGTATATTTATTAGTTTCTGTTAATTAATGTTGATAATTTATGTTGTATGTAGCACCTTGGTCCTGGAGGAATATTGTTTCATTTCACTGTGTATTAAACTGCATATGGTTGAAATTACAATAAAAGCCTACTTGACTTCCCTTCAATGTCCATGTCCCATCCAGGGTTTAGTCCCTCCTCACACCACACACAGCCCTGAACTGAGGACAAATGTCTGGATTAATATGAAACTTGGTCAGAAATACAGAACATCATTTTGAATTAAACTACAGTTCGTGCACATCTTTTAAGTGTCCTATAGGTGGAACGTTTTTAATCAACCTCACACATCATTTGTGTAATACCTAAGGAGATTGCATTGTGCTTTGCCTGGTTGTTTTTATGTGTATACGTTAAGGTGCAATCTATAAAAGATAGACACTAAAGATCCTAAAGATGTACCCGTGATAGTGCCTTTGCAGTGACAAGAAAAAAGTACACTTTGGAACTTAAATAACATAAATAACTCTAGAAATGAAATAATATGAATAAAGAATGAGTATGATAAAAAGTTTTCATATTCTTGATGTACAGTAGACAGTGTGGGCGGGACCTCTTCGCTGCCCCCTTGAGGGACATCTCGGCTGACCAATGAGAGCTGAAGCTCGAGCCCCTGGCCAGGGTAGAGTACTGGAGCGCGTGAATGGGTGACGTCACGAGGCTGGCGCCAGGCTGTCTGGGAGTCGCGCGCTAGATCAACACAGCTGGAGCGGGCTAGGACACACAGCTGGGCCGCCAGCGCATTCCTGCACAAAAACAGGATTGTGAGAAAAAGGAAAAATGGGAACAGAGGTGGGGCGGGAGGGGCACACACACACACACACACACGTTGGAGTTTACTAAAAATGCATGAGTTAAAAAGAGAATGGGAGCAGCTTGTCTATGGCTTGGTGATCTCTCTCTCTCTCACGAGTTTATTTTGGGATTTTCAGGATGAGGAGTAACACTTTCAGAATGCACAGTGATCCCGCAGTGCTATCTGTCCGTTTGTCGGCTTAGTGTTAAACACTGCTCAACTTTTCACAGCACAGTGCAGATGTCTTCTAAACAAATGCTCTCATAACATCCATATACCCAATTATCTCATAGCAAAAGCTTCGCCTATGTGTGTGTGTGTGTGTGTCAGTCTGTCATGGGAGTTCGTTCCTGACGCCAGGGTGTCTGCTGGCCATGGGACTGTGTTTGTGTGTGTGTGTGTGTGGTGTTAACACATACATTGTTATTTTTAGCAGAATGACAGATAGATAGAAAGGTAATAAAAAGTATTATATATAAAACTATCTATATGGATTTTGATATACCAATAGATAGATAGATAGATAGATAGATAGATAGATAGATAGACTCAACACTGACATTTTCCATTTTTCGGGTAATAAAATACTCTTACATAAAAACTGTATCTAATTGTATTTTAACATAATGTAACATCAAAAAAGTCAATATGTAAAGATAGATAGATAGATAGACAGACAGATAGATAGATAGACAGATAGATAGATAGATAGATAGATAGATAGATAGATAGATAGATAGATAGTCTCTTACATAAAAACTGTATCTAATTGTATTTTAACATAATGTAACATCAAAAAAGTCAATATGTAAAGATAGATAGATAGATAGATAGACAGATAGATAGATAGACAGATAGATAGATAGATAGATAGATAGTCTCTTACATAAAAACTGTATCCACATTTACATTTATGGCATTTGTCAGACACCCTTAGTGACTTTTTTATTTCATTATACCATTGAGCAGTTGAGGGTTAAGGGCCCTGCTTAGGGGCCTTATTGCTGGCAAGTTTGTGGTGTTATCTACGTGTATTTTGACATTACCTAACACCCAAAAAGCATCCATTAGCATAGATAGATAGATAGATAGATAGATAGATAGAATGCAGAAGACTCAGACATGCTGCATGTCAGTCCCAGTCTGAGTAACTGTCCAGGCCTTGGTCATCATTTAACTAGAAAACACATCAGCAGCAGCAGAAACATATCCAGCTGTGCTTGTTCTTCCTAGCTGACATTGAGCTGTTTGGGTTCACTGCCCTCAAATCTCCTCCAGAATTCATCACACAGATTATTTTAGGCCATTTATTATTTTTTTTAGAAGTTTATTAAATCTGTGTTCCGTCCAGAAGGCTTTCCTCATTCCACTACAGGGCTCTTGACTGACATCTGGAGTCAACCAATCAGGCGTTACAGGGACACATCTATTTGCATGAATCATGTCGATTGGATGAGAGTTTGTTTATTTTGATGAGGAGGCGGGGCTACACAGGGACACGATGTATATAAAGCGGTGAGACGCGGCTCCGCTGAGAGTGGAACGCGTTGGAGCTGCTGTTGCTGCGCTTTTGGATATCGCCATCTGTACGCTCACGCCGCTTGGATTTACGCTAAAGAAAAGATGAAGGCCATCAGTCCTGTTCGCTCGGTGAGGAGCTGCTACGAGGCTGTGTGCTGTATTTCGGAGCAGAGTTTGTCCATCGGCAGGAGCCGGAGTCCGAGCGAGGAGCCGGTTGGCACGCTGAACGACATGAACGACTGCTACTCCAGGCTGAAGGAGCTGGTCCCGAGCATCCCGCAGAACAAATCCGTCAGCCAGATCGAGATCTTGCAGCACGTCATTGATTACATCTTCGATCTCCAGATCGCGCTGGAAAGCCCTTCAGGAGCTCCGGACATGCTCAAGGCACTGAAGGTGAGTCTCCCATCCGCCCTCGTCCTTCTATGCTACATCCTCCATGGATCTGCTGACGTGCATTGTTGTGATTATGCAACTAAATTAAACTTTTTTTTTTTTTCTTTTTTTTTCTGCAGAGCTCAGAGATCACGCACAGTCTGGCCAAAGAAAGTGATGGAGCTCTGTGCCATTAGAAAAGCGCGCACCAGGAGGTGTTCCATTATGGGTAGGTTGAACTTTCTGAACCTGGATGCTCTCACACACTTGAGTTTTCGGCAATGTAGGTGTTTGCAATAGATTTACTTGGATGGCAAGTGAAATATGGACAATATAAAGACTTGGAAAGTTTAAGGATTAATATTTCTCACATTTCTCTTAGACGTAAAAAAAAAAAAAAAAAAGCATCTCAGCATTTCAGCTGAACAACATGACATAATTTTTCTTTTTTAAATGAGTCATAATTATAAAGACTTTTTTTTTTTTTTTTTTGAGAAACTTTCTTGAAAACATCCCACATTCTTCCTGTTAGTCATCAAGACAGTCATCATAAAGTTCATCTCTATCTTTAGCGCTTTTTTTTTTTTTTTTTAAATGACCTCACTTCTTGCTCATTTGTTCAGAAATAAGATAGTGTTGCGTGTGAAAATTACTGCTTTGCTACCGTAAAGACAGGACATGATCACAAGAGAGCAGAAAGATTCATTCCAACTCTTATCAGCTTGTGTTAATGAAAGTTTTCCAGTCGGCGCCAGACTGTCTGCAGTTTGAATGGTGTGTGTGAGGGAGTGAGATTAAGGGGGAGGAGAGGGGAGAAAGGGAGAGCGCTGACTTCACTTTTCTCTTTCCCATCTATGTTGCAGGTGCAGGATAGAAACTTCTCCACTCATGGACAAGAAAGAGGGAGTGAAGGGGCTGAACGAACACACACACAGACACAAGGAGTGCGGCCTATTCAGAGTGTGGGAAAAGAACCTGCACCCCACTTGAACCATGCAGTCTTTGGTCACTGGACACTTGAACACACCAAAGCTGGAGATTTCTGAAGTTCGGATGGAAAGCGCTCTTATATTATTTTTTTTCTTCTTTTTAATACAATCTTTTTTTTCTTTTTTTTGTGATGCTACAATCAGGCATTGTGTATTGCTGACTGGGAACATTCCAAGCTATTAGGATGACACACACTTAACATTCCCGAGTTATTCTGATTTTCTCTTTGTCTCTCCAGACAGAACACTGCAGTGTTTTACAGTAGTTTCCAATCGATTTGGTTGCAGAGGTCAAATTATTATCTTTATTTCAATTCCATGTAAATATTCTTTTTTTTTTTTTTTTTTTTTTTCCCTTTTTTTAATGAGTTTGATGTGTATGGATGATGGACAGATTATAATGTGAACTCTATAAATATAGAGTGAATTGTAAATGTTTGTGGGGATTCTACATTTCTGCAAACGGTATATATGTATCTGCTGAGTTTTATAAACTCTTCATTTTTATTTTTAATTTTTTTTGTATACATTCACCTTTTTTTCGCATAATGAAATAAATCACTTGGAGAAAACGAGGCATTGTGTGCATGTCTGTTATTATCTGAGACTGTGCTGAAGCTCGGGCTGCTATTGAGACACACAGCTGGTCATTGGGAAGCTTGTTCTTTACCAATGAATGAGAATAATGCATTACTGCGGTGACTGACACGGCTGTGGGGACACATTTAGCTCACTTTAAAATAGCTAAATCTCACTGGGCTAACGCTTATGCAAGTGTTCACATGATGCTTGTATCGGTTTACTTTGATAAGCTGTGCCAGATGTGTTTTCTTTTATCTAAATGGAGATGAATAGATGAGGTCTTATTCAAGGAACCAAAAGTGGTTGCTTGGCACTGCTAGGATTCAAGCTTACATTCTAGACCTGAGCCTTAAACGCTGACTTTCTGAACATCATGGACTTAAGAATTCAAGATGGCTTCTTGTCTCGGACAAAAAAAAAAATGTTGCATCATTTCAAAACCCACATCTAGTGCACTTAAGCCCACAATTAGCACACTGCACACAGAAGGCCATCGACTTGAGTCGACATTCAAACTAAATATTGTTTGTTTTTGGTTTCAAGATGTCTAATTTATTATTCATGTTCATAACATGCATTTGACTAAATACAGACACCACAACCATTTAAAAATAGCCTGAACCAGGAAGACTCTAGGAACTCCACAGGAGTGATCAAATGAGATGTTATGTAGCACCATCTAGTGGTCAGTTAATGAATCAGCAGCCTGTGTATTTCTGTTCCTGTGCTTATTATACAGTAAATACACAGATCAGCCATGATGACCACTGACAGGTGAAGTGAACAATATTGATCACCAATTATACACCAGCAAACTTGTACCAGGATCACAGGTACTCAAGGCTCACCCATGCCCGTGGGGGGGGGGGGGAGGAAGGCTCACCCGTCCTGTCTGATCCCAAAGAAAAGCAAATGCAGCACAAATGACCAGTCAATCCTGGCAATGACAGAAGGGCATCAGGACACCCAGTGCACCAAAACGCGCCACGCACGGGAGCCCAGCATCCAAAGTTTCCGCCGCTAACGTCCTGGTGCCAGAGACCACGGCACAAACCCCCCCCCCCCCCCCCCCAAGGTTTCTCTTGTGCCCTCCAGTGACTCAAGGAAACCCAATACCTATATTGTACCCAAAACCTATGATCACTAGAAAAATTGTCAATCCTTGCCATGATACAGAGGCATCAGATCACGCAGTGCACCACATCCTGCCATGCACGGAGGCCACAACAGCCGAAGTGCCCAAGGCTGCCATCCTGGTCTCCAAATTCTCCAGATCTCAATCCGATTGAGCATCCATCCAGTGCATCAGACTAACTGATTCAATCCATGGAAGCCCCACCTTGCAACCCACAACATCCAAAGGTTCCTGTCCTGGTGCCAGACATCATAGCATCCCCTACTTAGGTGTTTTTAATGTTAGGAATTGTTAATGTTATGGCTGATCAGTGTTTCACTTTATATTGCAGCTGTTTTTACTGCCCCTTTATCTAGTGCTTCCTGAAATCTACTAAATAAGACAGCGACAGGAAAGGGAAAAGGAACCACATTGAGTAAAGTTTCACATTCAAAAGTTTCACATTTCCAACCCTAACCACAACAATAAACCAGTAATAGTAAATGAGTCAATAAAATAATTTTAATTAACTGAATAAGGGCCACAGCAGAAACCAATGACTTCCACATTAAATCAAATATTCAGAGCGAACAAATAAAACAGGATATTCTAAACTGACTTTTTCCAAAGCTTACCACAATTATTGGTTAGCACTGTCGCCTTGCACCTCCAGGGTCACTCCAGTTTCCTCCCACAGTGCAAAAGCATACAGATTAAGCTAATTGGTGTTCCAAAATTTCCCATAGTGTGAATGAGCATGTGAGTGTGTGTTTATGTGTGTGTGCCCTGTGATGAATTGGCACCCTGTCCAAGGTGTACCCCCACCTCGTGCCCCAAATCTCCTGGGATAGACTCCAGGCCTCCCGGCGACCCTGTATACAGCATAAAGCGGTGTGTGATGCATTTATACCACCTTTACACACTGCCGGTAGTGGTTTTAAAGATGTTTTTGTTCATTTATCCATCCATTTTCTATACTGATTATCTTGTGTAGGGTTGCTGGGGGCCTGGAGTCTATGCCAGGGGAAATGGGTTACAAGCCTGGGTTACGCCGGGGTTACCAACCCATCACTGGACAAATACACACACGATCAAACACCCAATTATATATCATGTGTTTACATGTTTCCAAGAACACAGTTACATGGGTCTGAAGCATGAAAGAGATACAGGTAGTGTCATTGATAAACAAACCTATTTTTTATTGGTGGCACAATCATAGCCATTTCTTGGTTAACTCCATAAACACTTAAAGTAAATCCCTGGGAGCATCATGGTTTCCATAACACGACAGGACTGTTTTTATAGGCTATTAAGTTAAATAACCAATGAAAAAGTCAAAAGACTGCAATTACTATTATTCTTCAGTAGAGGGCGCCAGATATTACTATTAATATATTTAGTTAAGTATAGTCTATTTTTGCATTCCTGTGCTTGTAAATGTGTACAAGGTATATTAATTCATTGGTTCATAATTTTTTTAATTAAACACTTGGGGGGGGGGGGCAAAGGGAATACATTGCATGTCTTTAAACTGTAGGACAAAACCTGGAGTACCTGGAGGAAACCCACAAAGCATGGGGAGATCTGGAAGCAAGTTTCGTACCCCTAACTCAAGACAACAGTGCTGACCACTGGGCCAATATGCTCTCTACCAGAGCTCATTTGTCAATATGTCACAAAGTTTTTTGCCATTCATATACACTCACTGGCCACTTCATTAGGTACACTTTGCTATTATTGAAGTTGGACCCATGGCAATGATTTTCCATTCTTCTTAGGGTGAGCCCATGCAAATTGTAGCCTCAGGTTCCTGGGCTGCTTTTAGAGATTTTTAGTATTGATAGTAACTAATCTACTGGACTACTGATCAGAAGGTCATAGGTTTAAACCCCATCACCATAAAGCTGCCACTGTTGCAAATTTCAGTGTAGTGAATGATTGACTGTGTGAGTGTGTGTATATCTGTGGGAAGCCAGAGGTTAGGACCTCAGCAATGCTTCATTCCCCTATAGCAGTGATCACTGATGTGACATGGGTCATTGCGACTAACTATCGATAGCAACGTTGGCTGGATGAACATCTGGTGAGTTATTTACTTCCGTGAATGCAAGAGGAAAATAGTATGAAGGGAAACTCTGGTGGATCTGTTTATCACATAATACGACTATAGAAAAAAATGTATAAATCATCACCAGAAGGAGGTGCTGTCTTACAACACTCTAGAATCAAGGATGATTTGAAGGTCAAAATCCATCCGTTGCAGTGAGTCTAGGAACCAAAACTGGCCATGCTCTCTGTTCCATGTCAATCACAGCAGCATTGAATGGATAACATTTTAAAAATAGCATTAAAAATAATGAGGTTAGTGGCTTTACAAGTCATAGAGGAACCATGGGTTAGGCTACACCCTTCCTGGTTGGAAGCTGCCATCTGATAAGGAAGAGTTAGTGATGCAAACTACACATTCTTTAAAGATCCATTATGTAACAAATGACATTTTCAGTTATTGGCATACAGATCTTATTCACCATTTGGGAAATATATTGAGAAATATTCCATAAATTGTAAAGAAATGTTGCTCAGCTTTAGGAGGACAATTCAGTTAACGTCTATTGTGGATATTGAAATCTGTCAGTGTTATGGTACTGCTGAATGCTGAAGAGCTACAACATCCATCAGCCCCTGAACAAAATAATGTTCTGGTCACATGTTCACGCTTCCCTTTTATCTGTGTCTTGCTTTCATAGCACCATTATTTAAGGTTTTCTATCAAGCTGTCAAGTGTCTGTTGTTTGATGTTGTGTGTGGTGTATTCGGGCCTCGTAACCATAGAATCAAGCAAAGTAAACAACTAAGGAGATTGCTGAAATGACTGAAATCAGGTTAAGAGCTGTCCAATATATTATTAAAATCTGGGACAGTGCTAAAAAAAAAAAAAAAAATAAATGTCTGTAATAAGTGAGGATTTAAACACTTGGCAAAGTTGCATTGTAAAAAATCGACAGCAGAAATCGCAGCTATGTTTAATGTAGCGATGGAAAAAGGTCATGTGACCTGATGAGCCCAGACTGAGTCTATTCCAGAGTGATGGGCGTGTCAGGGTAGGGAGGGAAGCACATGAAGCGATGCACCCATCATGCATAGTGTCCACTGTACAAGCCTCTGGAGACAGTGAGGTTGATCAGTCGCTCAGGTCGAGACTCAGCAATGTTATGTGGGAATAAAATATTCATGAATATTTAATAAGTCATGAATATATTGAATGTCACATCGATGAAGTTTTTCTTCCCTGATGGCACGGCCACGTTCCACTACTCAAAAAGGCAAAAACCTTTTTTACACAGTAAATTGTTTGAACTTGCATCTAATTCTATCACCAATTCCTGGCAGTTAACAGTATTTTACCGATTAAATACAAGGATTGTAAAAATACATTTGCAGAAAAGCACACAAAGTTTTTAACAAAAACAGGAAGTTCTGCGCAAGAAACTGCTGCTGAAGGTGCAGGCCATGAAATCACTTACACTTTTACATAATACTCCTTTTATGCTTTTCATGAGAATTCGTGTGAGTTTAATACGTATGCAGATCAAGAGAGCCAAAACCAGTATGGTGGCGTAGTGGTTAACACTGTCGCCTAGTACCTCCAGGGTCGAAGGTTTGATTCCCGCCTTGGGGACCTTTGTGCATGGATTTTGCATGTTTTTCCCTCGTGCTCGGTGAGTTTCCTCCGCGGACTCCGGTTTCCTTCCACAGTCCAAACACATGCAGGTTAGGTTAATTGGCGTTCCCAATTGTGTGTATGTGTGTGCCCTGCAATGAATTGGCACCCTATCCAGGGTGTACCCTGCCTCGTGCCCTTTAGGGATCTACCTGGAATAGGCTCCAGGCTCCCTGTGACCCTGTAGGATAAAGCGATATAGATGATTGAGTGAGTAATAAAATTTGTTTTTGATATAAGCCTTGATAGTAATCAGGCAAGTTCATTTAACAAAGCAGGTTAAACACTGGCATTTTCATGACAGAGAAACAGTAGGGTGTGTTTTATGCACATTAAGGCAAATGGCAGGGTGGGAGCTGCAGGAGTTATCTGTGACACTGGGAGGCCCGACACACTCTTTGTGTTTAGGTGAGATAAGAAAATGTTCAGTGTGCATCATCTTCTCTTCCTTGAAAAGAGGACATGAGCTTGGCAAACATACAGCGTATGGTCTGATAAACCGGGAACCTTGAATTAAGAGGTCTAAACGATGCTTTGTGGTTAAAAGTAACGCATGAGCAGGTTATGCAGCTATTTTAATATAAAATGTTTTAATATGCCTTAACCGTTTGAGCCATCACTGCCCTATAATAATAATATTAATAATAATAATAGCAACAACAAAAACAACAATATGATAAGGGTTGGACGACTTGTGTCTAAACCTTATCTAGAGGATCAGATGACGGACGACATTTAGCAGCCAGTAAATATTCTTTTAGTGAAGATTATACTACAGTAAATTCCACTCCACTTGTTAGTCCACACAGTCCACACAATGCTTTTACTCTCTGAGCATATTATTAGCAACACCTACTCATTTATGCGATTATGTAATCAGACGACTGTGGCAGCAGTTCAATGCATAAAATCATGCATATGCAGGCAAAAACAGTGGGCGCATGTTCTGCAAAAACAGAACAGTTGAAAAGTAGAAAAAAAATGTAGCCTGATCTGATTAATCTCAATTTCTCAAATTCAGGTTAGAATTTGTACCAGTAGCATGAATCCATGAGTTGAAATAACCATCCAAGCTGGTGGAGGTGTTGTAATGGTGTGGGAAATGTTTTCTCGGCACACAGTTTAAGCACGTTATTACCAATTCATCATCACTTGAATGCCACAGTAATTCTCTCAAAGACATAATTGTATCAATTTAAATCTTGAACCTTAATTGATTTGGAGCCTGGCTTAGAACTTGCATGTCTATGCCTGTGCGTGCATGCACATGTGTGCGTTTGTGTGTGTGTCAGAGAATGCGTGACAAGTTAAAACAAGTGGATAAACCCAGAGGCCACAAACTGTAGTAGGGCATCATTTTTAGCTCAGAAAACAAAACATTAGGAATGATGAATGCTTTATTTGTCACACATACAATACTTTACAGCACAGTGAAAATCTTTTCTTTTCATTTCACAGCGATTGAGGTTAAATTTGACAGGATCAGCCATGATGTGAAACCTCTGGAGCAGAGAGGGGTGAGAGCCTTGCTCAAGGGCCCAACAGTTCCAGCTTGGTGAGGACCTTTGGATCAGTAATGGAGAGCTTTAACTGTTTGCTAATTTGAATAGCTAAAAAGATTTTTCACCTGTCAGGGGTCCAAAGCCTCTTTACACTTGTAACTAGTTTCACTTAGTATAAAAAATTATTGTAAAAAAAAACAAATAATACACTCTAAGGTATATAACTGAGTAATAACAGAAGGGGTGAACTCGCTCTGGAAATTCTCTAAACCACATTTTAGTTAGTTATTAAGACTGAAATGATGTGTCTTGTCACACCCAAAGAAAAAACATATCCTATTTGAACCAGGGTACCTATAGGTCAGTAGTTAACAGATCTCGTAGTGCTTGCATATTCCTTCTAAATGAATAAATGCATAAATAAGGTTTCCTTTGGGTTAATGATTAGATTTGAATAGATTAGGTAGAATAGATTTGGTTTGGGTTTATATTTACATGTAGCATACCATTAATTATTAAAGTATTTGTTGTATGTCCACACGTAAGCATGTGTGTGTGTGTGTGTGTGTGTGTGTGTGTGTGTGTGCAGGTCCTACAGCTGTCTGTTGGCAATTGAGGAGCCCAAGAAGATTCCTAAGATCCCTGATAAGATGGCCACGTCGACATGATAAGTATTCCTGATGTTTTTTCGTTTCTTTCTTATTTTATCAAAATAATTCATTTATCCCACACAAATGTACTGTAATATGCAAACTAATCTACAATTATATGTATTGCACAGTTTGCAATATTGTAGCATTGATACAGGATATGACTTTGACGTAGCAAGAGGTGGAAAAAAACATCCCCAATTGAATACATACTCGGGTTCGATTTATATAGTATGATAAACAATAAATTTACAAGACTGTAAGATAATACGGTGAAAAACAGGCTTACACATAAACATAAATACTGTGTGATTTTATTTACTGCTTTCACACTAGATAGTTTTTGTCCATAAGCAAATTTGCAATTTGAAACTGTCTTTTCATGAAGATGTGACACATGCTGTGTCAGAATTTTTGAAAAGCCAAAGAAAGCGTCCTCTCAATGCAATAAGGACGGTTTCCTCAGTGTGTCATGTCAGGATGTGTGTTCGCTTGCACTGACGACTGTAAACAAAATCTTCAAAAGTTCACTGTTTTACATGAGGTTGTAGTAGTAGCAGTAACTTTAGATCATTTAACATAGATTCAGTCGGTTAAATCTTTAACACTCAGACATGACAAAAATAAGAGAACATGTCATTTAAGCTAAAGTTCTGCTAACTTATTGAAAATTAAAGAATAGAATTATTCTTTATAGAATATTTCTAGCCCTAATCCACATCCACATGCTTACCTACTAAGGTTCGATTTATACAGAATGATAAGCAATAAACTTATATAAGATCTAAGATAATACACCTAGAAATTAGTAAAGTGTGATTTTTAATAACTGCTTCCACACTGAGATGCAATTTCTTTTCTTAAAGATGTCATGATGTGCGATCGTAAATAAAATCTTCAAAAGTTGTAGTAGTTGCGTTAACTTTATATAATTTACATAGATATGGTCAGTTAAATCTTTAAAACTGACTGCTGTTTTAGAAAGTAAATGCTAAAATCATAAACTTATAATAGTAGTGGTAACTGACGAGCTTGTTGGTAACAAAGCACAAGCTTTTATGAAAATTCCTACTACATCCTAGTAGAGATTACTTTCTGGTTCAGACTTTTCAGGTTGAGACGTTACACATTAATTTAATAAAGCCAAATCATGAATTTTGTTGGAGATAAAGACTAATATGGTAATAAACAGACATGACAAAAATAAGAGATCATGTAATTTCATCTTAAGTTCTGCAAACCTTTTGAAAATTGAAGAATGTAATCTCTTTATCGTATTTCTAGCCTTAATCCACATGCTTGGGAAATATTTACATTTTAAATGCAATGATTATCGTTAGCTTTCACATTAAAACAACTCTTTAGTTAAAGATGTTCTTTGTTCCTGTTTGATGAAGAGGGGAAAATGTGCACTGGCCCTTTAAGACAGAGCCTGGCGCGGCTTTTCCAACTGCTTTATGCTAATTTATGCGTTGGCGCGCGGACCGCAGCGTGCCGTCGACCAATCAGAGCGCGACTCAAACCGCGGGAGATCCAAATTTCGCGGGACGTAATTTGGCGCTAAAAACTGCGCTCGGTGTCAAAGAGGGAGAGCGAGAGAGGGAGAAAGAGATCAGTGTCGCCTCTGCTGGAGTCCCGAGCTCAGCGCTACCGAGTCCAACAACCGGGGGAAACAAAAAACAAACCGGAATCTAAAGCTTTAATCGCGTTTTTTTGGAGAAAATCAGCGAAATCTGTGCGTTTAACGGACAGAACAGTTTGAATGAAACGTGCATTTGAGATGAATCTCAGTGTTTAAGCTGCAATCCTCCGCTGGAACAAAGGACACAGGACTCGGGGGCGAGAAAATACCCTGCTGATTGTGTGTTTAAACATTCCTGACTTTCTGTTTTATTGAAGAAAAAAAAACAAACAGATACACACACATCTGCTGAACTCGCACAGAAGCAAAGCAAAGCGGCTGCACACACTTTGAGGATTTCTACGGTTTGCAGAAAAAGATTTGCTGCAGTTTGTGTCGGTGATCGGTGTGTGTGTGTGTGTGTGTTGAGGATGATCAGGACCCCCAGACGCGTGTCTCCGGCTTCAGCCCGGGCCCCAGGCGTTCTGCCCTGCCCGCAGAAGAAGCTCCTCTCCGGACTCAGAGCTGACCTGCTGAGCCCGGGACTCGCCAGTCCGCCCGTGAGCTCGGTGCCGATCGGATACTTCACACAGCTCGGGAACACACCGGCGACCGAGCGGAGAGGCGCAGACTGCCTGTACGCCACCCCGCACAGAGCACGAGCGCAGCATGGCCGCCAGCCCTCCACCCGGCTCCCGGTAAGACCCGCTTTCACTTTCTCACACAGCCTGGGCTTCGGTACGTGCAGGTCAGCACACTGCAGCACTGAGCACAGGCTCACACACTCACACACACATCACCATCACTATACTGCCTGCAGTGCCTCTGTTCTGCCATCACACACACTCTTCACTCAAACACACTACACTGATCTGTTACACACTTTAAACAAGGTTACATTCTGAAATGTTTTAAAAATGAAAGGAAATGTTCACCTATCTGATATAGAAACGTGAAAAGTTTACTGTCTTTTCCAGTGCATTTGTCTTCTTTTGTCAACATGGATAATGTCTGATTAATATGTGTATTTTCTAATCTAATATGAGTATTATCTGATTAATATGCATACTCCCTGATTCATAATTTCATTAACTGACTAATATGTGTTAGTCGTATCTCATTAAATATGGACATTTTCTGGTCCATATATACTACAATATTATTATTGTGGAAATTATTCAATTAACATATATTTTTCTGTTTTTATGGAAAAAAACAGAAAAGTATGGATAGTATATGATTAATATTTTATTAATATGGGCATTATCTAATCTAACCTGAACATTGTCTGATTAGTATGGATATTACCTGGTTATTATGGCTAGTTGCTGATGGATATGGATATTATTTCATTAATATGGACATTATCTGATCTAATATGGGCATTGTCTGATTAGTATGGATATTACCTGGTTATTATGGCTAGTTGCTGATGGATATGGATATTATTTGATCTAATATGGATACTACCTGTCTAATATGGGCATTGTCCGATTATTGTGGCAATTATCAAATTTGTATGGATATGATTATTACATGCATTATCTGATTTGTATGGATTTTATCTGATAAGTGTAGATTTATCAAATTTTTATGGATATTGTCTGATTATTGTACAATAGTGATAATCTGATCTAATATGGACATTATTTGATCAAATCTGTTTGTTATTGACATGCTTAATATGATACTACCTGATTAATATGGATATAACCTGATTGTCATGGAAGTTATCCAATGAACATGTATATTACCTGGATAGATTGGAAAGTATCTGATTAATATGGGTATTATCTGATTATTATGAATATACTTTATATGGATCGTTTGGATATTATGTCATTAATATGGACATATGGATATTACTTGATCAATATGGATATTTTGGATCTGATTATTGTGGAACCTGTCCAATTAACATGTATATTTTCTGGTTAGATTGGATGGTGGATACTACCTGCTTAATATTTATATTGTCAGATTATCATGGAGTTATCCGATTAACATATTGCATATGTTATGCGATTATATATCTAGTATACATACTACCTGACTTATATGGGCATTACCCGATGATTATAGTGATAATGGGATCTAACATGGACATTATCTGACCTAGTCTAATTATTATGGACATGATTGAATAATATAGAAATTATTTTTATCTAAAGAAATATGAATGCCATGTTATTAATATGGCCATGATCTGAGTAATATGGAAATGACCTCATGAACGTCTGATTATGGGGGATATTATCTGATTTTATTTCAGTCTTATTTGATTAATATGGAAATTATCTGTTGTATGGATATTAGGTAAGTTAATTATTTAACATGCATAATACTAATTAGTTAATGCTATGCATTAACTGTATCATTAATACTAAAATGATTACCTTTTGATCATACTTATGCTATTAAAAGTTTATTACAGAGTGAAATGAAAATATTGATTTTTTTTTTAGGACATGTTATTTAAAAGGTTTTGAGACGTGTTTTTACATATATTTAGATATTTAGAATGACATTGGTATCTTATTATTTGTATCTCAGATATGTTGGCATGGAGTAAGTATATGCCAACAAGATGTATTAAACTTGTACACACACAACTTGAATTTACAGAAACAGTTGTGGAAGTTATTAATGTATTTGATTGCTCACATTGAGTGAGCTTAATTAAAATTTCAATAACTCGACAATAAGTAGACCTGTAAATACTTAACATGAATATTTACATGAACATAACGTGTCCTGTCACTGGAAAACTGAAAGACTGAAAGCTCAATGGCTTTAATAAACTATAAAACTATAAAATCTACAGTATTTGTCCACACAATAAAAAATAAAGTTCATGCAATCTATCTTTGCAACTTTACAGTTACAACAGAATCTGTATGCAAAAAGGTTGGGAACCTTTGTATTAAACTTATTTCCATGAATAATAGCTGTTTGAAGATTCAATTATCTTCAAACTCAACTTTACATATTTCCAAACACTTTATTTGTATTTTTATCTTCACCCGGGTGATTATTAGTCTGTTGTTTGCTACCGTTGATTTCAGGATTCGGTTTAAACCTCCACCTCACCTCTCTCAATGCACGCTGGTCTTACGCTTCAAATCAGCAAGTGAATGAGACCCGACCGTGTGTGTGTGAGTGTATTAGAATATAAAGGGTCTCACGGATTCTGAGATTATTCTGAGGTTTATTTAGGCTTAGTCCTGCAAGACATAAGGGGGAAGGGTTGAGAAGTCTGTTTAGTGTGTATACAGAACACCCTGAATCCAACTGTAGGCCCAAGCTTGGGAAGGGGGGGGCGGGGGAGGGGTGTTAGGGATCTCATACATTATTTCCCCGGTTTGTCCTTATCGCATTGGCTATGTGTTAAGAATTCTATGAATAAACTTTAAAGATTTGTCCTAAACATTGCTTAGTTTGCCATAAATCTGCAATGGCGCTTCCACCTGTTCCTGCTCCGACTCCCACCACACTGCACACACACACACCTGTCCGTCGGGTTTGACCCGTTCATGTCAGTTTGGAGATCACTGAAGCTCTAGCAGAAGGAGTGTGTGTAGTATAAATCCTGGACACAGCAAAGTCCCGACAAGCCATCGCTTGTAGTTTTTTTTTTTGTTGTGTCAAATCAGAGAGAGAAAAAAATGCAACACTTACTTTTGTTCCTGTTTTTATTGCATCTAAGAGGATCACAGAAGTTCTACATTACACCTCAAGCCATATGACTGATTACTGACTTAATAAGCTTCTGGGTCACAATAAGCTACCAGGAAAGCTTTATTACTCTTGAAGGCAAGTCTGTAGAAGCATCCTGGACGGATATACACCATAGTTTCAAAAGACCTCAGTTACCTCAGCTGGTGTTATAGTGATGGCTGTGGGGAAAACTCTGGAATTCCCAATTGGTCCAATTGAAATCTAGTGACTGTGACGGATATAATATACGATTTGTACCATTTTCATACTCAGTAACATGAGAAGCTGCCTTTTTTTTGCCTAAACTTCAAGAGAGTTTGGGTTCAAGATACATTGCGAGTATCTACACCGAGGTTCTGTTTCCTGATGTGGAACCCCAGCATCACGGCGCAAAAGTCAGTGCAGGTTCCAAATCTGGATATAGTGGGGAGGGTTGTGTCAGGGAGGAGTAAAACCTCTGCCAAATCAAACACGTGGATCATGCGGGGCTGGTGCGCGAATGCCTGTTTGCCTGTATGGCTGTTACACAACAATAAAGCAACTATAGACTGATAAAACAAATAGAAATCCACATTTGTGGAAATAAAACCACAAATCTTGGTTTTAATAGGAGCTTCACTTTCCATCACGCCACCATACGCTATGTTTTGTTTTTGTTTTTTTCAGAGAAAACTGAGCTCTTGCTCAGTCGTGGTTTCAGTCTGACAGTGTGATATGAAGCTTCTGTGCTTTGAATCTGGCACCTGTTGGGTCGGACTTTCAACGGCTGTTGGTTTAGAGTTGGGAGTAATGCTAAAGTTCTTTGTTTAAAATTTTTTTTGCTGTACTGAGACCAAAAAACAAGAGACCACAGCAATTTACTCCAGAAAACTTCACAAACCATTAAGCAAAGCTGAGCTGTTTGGGTTTTTTTTTTTGCTTAAAGAGTGGTATAAGTTACCCAACAGCAATGTGAAAAACTTGCATGACAAAACGCATAAAAGCTGCAATTGTAAATCGGGGTTATTCCACCGAATGCTGATTTTTTAAAATGTTATCTTCATTTGAGTTATTAAAGCTCTGCAAATACTGCATGATCTTGGGTTATTTTGATGTGTTGTGATGATGTAATTTCCTTTAAATATACACTCTAAATAACAATAGTTATATTTTGAAGTTAATATAATGAATATTGTCAGCAGTTCACAAACAAATTAAACACGACTGTTCATCTCACCGATACATGCACCTGGGACATATATATAAAGGGTGGGCCATTTATATGGACACACCTTAATAAAATGGGAATGGTTGGTGATATTAACTTCCTGTTTGTGGCACAT
>JAQMYJ010000005.1:3413944-3425272 GCA_030014305.1 Clarias laeviceps
CATATACTAATGTGCCACAAACAGGAAGTTAATATCACCAACCATTCCCATTTTATTAAGGTGTATCCATAGAAATGTCCCACCCTGTATGTGTATATATATAGATATATAGATATATAAACTTATGTGGGGCGGCACGATGGTGTAGTGGTTAGCCTTGCACCTCCAGGGTCCGGGTTCTATTACCGGACCGGCTCGATTCCCGTCTGTGTGTGCTTGGAGTTTGCATGTTCTCCCCGTGCTTGGTGGTTTCCTCCCACAGTCCAAAGATATGCAGGTTAGGTTAATTGATGTTCCCAAATTGCCCTGTAGTGTGTGTGTGTGCCCTGCGTTGGATTGGCATCCTGTCTCGTGCCCTAAGCCTCCTGGGATAGGCTCCAGGTCCCCCAAACCTGAATACAGGATAAAGCAGTATAGAAGATGAGTGAGAGAGTGAGAAACGTATGCGGAGTGAAGATATCACTGCTGTGCTGATATACAGCCTCTCGTGTGATATTGCTTTTATACAACAGTTCCACAAACACCAATAATTATCAACAGATTATGATTTATTTGTTTGTTTAACCAGTTATTTTGCTCCACCAACACGTATCCTTCCAGCGACTGACAGTTAATGTAATTAACATGGGTGAAAGAATATTTAAATTCTTACCGGTAATTATGTAGATGAAATCTGAGGAGAATAAACCATGTATTTCCAATACCAATATTTCCAGTTATTCCACTTTCATAGTATATCAGCTCCATAAAATGTCAGGGTTCTGGGGTTAAATCCCAAATAGTGTTAAATGGAAAGCTATTCCTTGTTCCAAGTAGTGCCCTTGATCAGGGGTTAGAGAGGGATTTAGGATTCAGCCTTGTGTTAGACATAAGTATAACAGCACTGAAGCGATTCAGAACGACTTAGAAGCGATTATTAGAGAGACGGTGTGTTGTTTAAGATGACGTTATGAGATGTGTGTTGTTGCTGAAAGTGCTTCTGTGGCTGGTTGCGAATGTGGGTTTTGTCCGGCAGCTGCTCTCTCCCCAATACTGCGGACCGTACAGACCCACTCTCACAAGTTTCAAAACTTTCATAATTAACGACTGTAGAAAACCTGGGATGCCGAGTGAAACATACAGTTAAAGGTCACAGTGCTGTTACCGTCTATTATCATCACTCCTTGGGTCAGATTTCTCGGCCTAAACTAATCGTTGCTGAATTCAGTTTATTTCTGACGCTGTGCGCAGCCATGTTGATTTGATAAAGAAACTTAGTTCTGGGAATAAAACCGTGGTATTTCATGTCATGAAAGTCACACTAGCCGTTTACTTTGCTGAGAAAGAATGCACTCTGTTGGGAGTGATGTGCAAAAACAGTACCATCACCAAGTGCAAATAATGTTTTAAAAATATCGTCTTGGGTTGATGTTATTGTAAAGCTTTTCTCTAGGGACATGTTTCACATTTTTGATGCTCCAGAGTCTCCAGCGTGAGCATAACACTGTTCGGACACAGACGTCTACTGCACAGAGGAGTTTCTCTAATGGTCTGGCTGAGGCTCTTTCAGTTTGTCTGAGAGAGAGAGAGAGAGAGAGAAAGGCTGATGAGGGGACAGCTATATATAGCTGAAATAAGTTCTAACTTGTTTTCCAGATGTTTCACAACAATAGATGTGACCACATCCACAAACTGGTAAATTAAGTAGGATATGTCATTTGTTGGTAAAAAAAAAAAAACGATAATTAATATATAATAAACTTGGTATAAGTGGAATGAAACACTTCAGGATGTGCTTTTGTTATAAAATAACCAGCTCCTGGGTTGGTAGGGTGAGGTGTTGCGATAAACCACCTTATGGGTAATTATTTGCATAAAGCCTCCAAGTGTTTTCTTTCTTACTTATCACACCCAAAATGCCGTCCTTAAACATACAGTCTGCCGTTAAAGTGTCTTCCAGTCCTTCAGTGGTATCACACACTCATAGGATGTAAAGTGTTCTATAAACTTGAACAAAAGTTGACTGTGTAGCTGTATGTCATGCTGGTGTGGTTGTGTTAGGGTGAGGACATGAATAATCCTTAGTGCAGCAATAAAGAGGGTCCCTGAGGCTGAAGGCAGCATTGTAGAGGAAAGCTGTGACTTACGCAGATGATCATATAGCTCCACCCTCCACTTGTTATAAGGAATAAGGTTATGTAGATTAATGCATCTTTCAAAACAGAAAATGTTGGATTTGGATTAGAGCTTTAGTACAGAACTAAAGAAACAACCACTGGATTAGATTTTTTCCTTCCTTTACTAATTATTTAAATTCAAAGTGTATTGAACAGTGGTCAAATTCGTAATTTTAATGGTCTTAATTCTTAATTTGGTCTTAAATCAAAACTGAGGTGCATATACAGGACCAGGCGAAAGATTGGGCACAAATTTGGATTTATTTTCTACAAGACCAGAGGTTTCAAAACTATGAAATAACACATATGGCATTAAGCAATTACGTAACAGCCACAACAGTCAGTAGTTATTTTAAGACGTGAAGGTCAGCTGATCTGAAACCGTTCTTCCAAGAACAGAATCGTATCAAGTGCATTTGTAAAACCCATTGAGCTCCATGATGAAACTGTCTCTCATGAAGACCTTCCCAGGAAAGAAAGACCAAAACTGAGCTCTCAACAAACAGCACCTCAGATTAGAGGCGTTATGAAGCTTTACAGAGCAGAAGTAGCAGATACACATCTCAATATCAACTGTTCAAAGGAGATTAATGTTTGTTTTTTTAGTCAAAAACGCCTTCAGCATTGTTTTACAGTGTAGAAAGCTATAAAACTCAGGTAAGACCATGGAGTTAGAAAGTGTCTCCAAACTTTAGACTGGTACTGTACGTACTGTATATTACAATAGGTCTCAGTTTTTATAAATTCTCCTGTTATGCACACGGACTGTGAATTAGTTGACCTGGAATGTGAGTACAATGTAAGTAATCGGGGCCGAATTCCACAACCCTCGTTCCATGCAAAAATGCATTCACAAGCCCTATGAAACAAGCCATATGGCTACCCAGAACTAGTTCTGGGGAAATAAGAGTTAAAATGGTACTAAACACATGGTGCCTTTGAAAGATATCAACTCGATGGATCAACTCAGTGGGACCACAGAAGCTGAACTTTGGAATGCATTTTTGCATGGAATGAGGGTTGTGGAATTTGTCCCCGATTACTTAAGTTGTATTTGTATTTTGGGTGACGAAATTTGCATCCTGGGCGACGGAGCGCCGTAATGTAATGTATTACACCTCAGTTTTGATTTGACCCAGACTTGAAAAAATCTGAAGTAACCCTTTAATATGGAGTTGGTCCCCACTTTGCAGCCGTACCAGCCTTCGCTATTCTGGCAAGAATTTCAGACAAATGAAAATTAAACTCAACCAATTTTATAATTAGACGATATTAGACTCTATCCTTTCTACCAATTTTCTGCTAAAGAACCGAGAGAGATGTGTTTCAATGCAGCATAACTTTAAAAGATACCAACTCGATGTGGCTCAGTTGGACTGCAGAAGCTTCACACGAGTCTCAGCTGAACTTTGGAATGCAATGGAACGAGGGTTGTGGAATTTGGCTTCAATCAATTGTGACAAACGTTACGTTTAGAAAATTTATAACGACCAAGAACTACTTATATTAATCTCAATTTTAATTTAATACGGACTTGAAAAAAAAAAAAACTATCCCTTTAAGAGGTTTCCATCTACCCTCAGTGTCAGTCAGGCTTTAACAGTCTGTTTCTTTTGGTGTGTGTGTATGTATATGTGTGTGTAGACAGCTGCACCAGCACTTCTCCTCTCTTTAACAGAAACACCGCCCGAGTTGATGACAGGACACGTCTATGGGGTTCTTTGTATCTCTTATAAACTACATACTTATTTACATAGTTGTTGAATCGACGGCCTCTTTGCAGTAAATACCGATACATAATAATTCCGACCTCCAACACTTCAGATCTCAGAAGTGTGAGAAAACACTGTCTTTGTCCTCGGTCAACCCCCCCAAAGGCAGGACTTTTATTACCCATCAGTCACTGGTCCGTCCGTTACTCTGCTCCAGCACCTTCCTCAAAGAGCTGCATTTCAAAGAGAGTAAAAAGCTGGACTCCACCTTTTTCTCTCCTTGTGCTTCTGTTTCTGTATCACCCAGTCTTTCTCTGTAACACATTCACCCACACACACACACACACACTTCTTTCTCCTTTTGCACTGAAACCTTTGATGGCATCATCAGCAATTCAGGATGACCTTTTGCAATATGAATGAATGTGTGTGTGTGTGTGTGTGTTTGCTCTTGGGTGTGGCACATGCATTATGTGTGTGTGTAGGCGTCCTCAGAGCAGGCTTTTGTTGTAAAGCTACAGTGAGAATAGTATACATTGGAAAAAGACTAGTATACATATCCAGTATATGCAGTATATCTTATATAGATGTGATCATGTGACAAGGTTGTGGGATGGATAAAAAAAATACTGTAGCTTAGGGCATAAATTAAACTTGCCATATTGTTGATAATGTTAATAAGTTTCATGTTTGTGCTGCTAAGATAATGCAAATCTATTGACACGCCCACTACACTATTTGGAATAAAACCTGATCTTCAATGCAAGACCACAAAAATGCATTCACTGTGTCAAAACATGTTGAAAATATACACCATACGACTCATAACTCATAGGTAGACTCGGTCGATTCAGTTTTTGCCTATTGCGACTTTTTCGATTTGATTGAATAGCACTCATTTTTTATTGTCTGATGCTAGACTTCTTAATTCAATTGAATTTTATTCGTAAAGCACTTTTATCATGTGAAATGTGAATGTGTATGAATTAAAATCATAAGATTGGTCAAAACTTAATGGCTTTGAAGAGTTAAAAACTACTAAAAGGACCTAAAACAATCAAATGTTATGTAACTTATATTGTTAATTGTTTAAATCTATCTGTCACAAAGTGACAATCTTCTGCTCCAGTCCAGTAGGTGGCGGTATTGCACCAACCGCCCATAAAGTCAAAAGAAGAAGAAACCATGTATTCGTACAATATGTAAAAGTAAAAAATAAATGAGTAATAATTTGAAAAGTTTTTTGAATTTGAAAAGTTTTTGATTTTGAATCCAAAACTGATCCATTGATTCAATCAATGTAACCCATCATGCATAATTACATAATTAGTTAAATCACATAATCAGCTCTAGTTTGGAATCTCAAAAGTCAGATTAGCAAGTGTAGCATTCATCAAGCAAACCTGTAGCGTAGTTTTTTCCTAGTGAAAAAATACACGTTTTTTTTTTTGCACAATTGTAGTAACCAGCTTCGATAGTGTTGATTAAGGTGTATTAAAAAACATTCAGGACTTAAAACTTTTTCTCAGTTCTGTTGAAGTTACAGTACTTATCAACCAATTATGGTCAAAATTGAAAATTGAATATACTGTATTTCACGTACTGCCTACTATTAGCGCAAAACTAACCGGCGCGACTTCATACCTAACTTGATATGACGTGTCACATATGAGAGTCCTTCATTTACATACCACTAAGTACATCACGGAAACTTCTTTCATATCTCCAGTGATCATGCTGATCGTGTTTAAGATCCTGAGGCTTTTGGCCAGAAAAGTGTATCCGTAACTAGAGCATTCTTCTAGTTGCAGCTAATTGTTCCAGTGCAATCAACATGCAGTAAGTTCTGTTACCAAAGACTTAAGATCAAAAGGCTATTATTTACTGTGACATATATCTAAGATAAAGTTTTTAATTTGTACAATTTTTGCAGATTTATTTTATATACGCGTGTACTATAATTCATTCGTTTTGAGAACACCAATTAGCTTAATCTGCATGTCTTTGGACTGTGGAAGGAAACCAGCGAGCACGGGGAGAAGACGCAAACCATGCACACAGACCCAGAGATAGGAATCGAACCCGGGCTGTGGAGGTGCGAGGCCACATTGCTAACCGTTATGCTGCTGCTTCGTATTTTATATACGTGAAATTTTCAATAATGAGAATGTAAAATACATAAATACAGACTATACTTTTAAAATTTAGTGTATAGTTGTTTTTTACTTTTAAAATTTACAGTAAAGTGTATGCAAAATCGTAGCTGATTTCAATTATTACTTTTTATTAAATGGATTGCAAATGATCAGATAACACAGTTTTGTTAACAGTTGTATTGAGTTTTAAACATAAATCCAAAATTGTGTACAATTTAATGCCTATTATCGTGATCATGGGCGTGGGAGTGATGGGTGGTTGGGGGGGCGGGGGGGGTGGTGGTATGGCGGTTCCTACATGTTTTGTTTCTCGTTTTCAGTTTCCTGGTGAGACTTTTCGTTTTCGCTGAAGGATTGGTGGGGGTTGGGGGAGGAGGAGGAGGGGGGGGGGTTTGGGTTGGGTGTGGACCTTGTTTGAAGAATGTGAGTAAAAGACGGGGATTTAAATTAATAGGAAGTCACAGAACCACTGGAACGTGTACAGGTTTTGGAAACAATGACGTTAACACTTTTAAAGCACTTTTAGTGGAATGTGTGAGTGTGAATTCTTATGGACATTAACAAAGCAAACAATTTTACACACAGAACAAAGGGTACGATAGCAAATATGTACTACTGTATTTTATGGTTACTTCCTGAATCCATGCTGAATTTGGTTATTATATGAGCTGGGCGGAGCAAAGTACTGATTGGCTAAATATAAGCATTAGTGTAGTGATTGGCAGCATCACAAGTGTATGTTTATATATTTGTTTTTATTCATTTATTTAATTATTGCCATTTCATTATTTATTATTATTGGCACCCTGGGCTTAGTTAAGTTTGCTTCGCACCATTATGGCAATCAGACAAGTACAGTATATATATTTATAAACAAGTCTATCAACTATCGGTTTTAGCGTGGCTGTGATCTCTTCAGTATTCGTGCATATGGCCGCATCACAGCTGTGCTATTCTATGATATTCAGTACAACAGCACCCAATCTTGTGTGATATTGCGTAATTAGTCAATACATTCCGACCGATCAGATTGGGGAATTAAGCAGTGCTCTTTGATAAAAGCAAATATGAAGCACTGAAAACAATTTCAAAAAGCAACGTCATTGTTCAGCTGTGTTTCAGGTCTAGAAATCTAAACCACACTCTGTCATGTGAGAACTGAATTAGGTGCAATTGCAAGGGGCATGTAGGCTTCGGCTGTGACTTGAACATTTCTATCCTTCTTTCGCAAGATAAAATCGCGTTTCGTCCTTGTGGCGAGTCACTTCAGAAACACACAAATGCGTTTCGGTTTTCGTCTCGATGGTCCCCAGTTGCATTTGGTTAGACTGCAGAGAGAGACTGCTTACTCATCAGTGCGGTTTAGATATGAGGAAAGGATCTGACATTTCCTGTTAGTTACCCGTGTGTGTGTGTGTGTGTGTGTGCTGGTGTGACCCAAAACTTTAACTTTTACCCCATTCGGTCTATAAGAACTTCTGCTTTCCTTGTTATCCGACCTCTTTACAAACCAGATTCTTAAAGGATAACTGTTTTTTTTTTTTTTTTTCCCGTGACGTTACTGAATTTGACAAACAGTGAGGAAGTTAGAGTTTGTGAAAGAGTTTTCATTGACACGCTTCTGGTAGAGCCCGAGATTAAGCCAGGAACGAGTAAAAAGTGTGGAAATACAGGAAGTAGAGGAAACGTGTGTGAACACTTTGGTGTATTTAGTTTAACAGGGATTATACAACAGTTAGTTCCGACCGAGCAATCTGATTGGACGGGAGCCATATTGCTAAGGTTTCAATTCAGCGGGAGTGACGTCCTGCTGGATAAAACACGAGGGCGCTTAGAAATATGTCAAAGTCATATTTATCGAAATTTACTTCCTGATTCTTGTGCCAAATATCTTCACTTCTTCTTTCTCCAATACAGCATTAATCAGTCAGAAACCTTTCTCACACACACACACACACACACACACACACACACTCTTTCCTGCTGCGCTCCAGCTGGACAAATCACAAGCAGAGTTAAAACACTGCTTAATTCTCTCACACCTAATTACACGATGGAGATGTCTAGATTAGGGTTTCACGAAGAAGCCGCCTGGTGCACATCTGTTCCTCTAGAGCGGAGAAAGAGGAAAAGAAAACAGGATCGAAATACAGAAACTTGGCCTTTCCTTCTTCCACCTGGTCTTCGGTCCAGATGTTAGTGACAGGTGGAAAGGTTGTTCAGCTTAGGGACAATGCCAGGCTTCTTCTTCTTCTGACTGACACACACACACACACACACACACACACACACACACACACATGCAAATAGAGTCTCAGATTCAGAGACAGTGACGACCTTATGCAAATGCCTTTAGGATTCATCGCCCACACACACACACATGCACAATGCACATTGAAACCATGGCATGTGATTTGCATGTTATTTCGTGATTTCAGTAAATTCCTTACACCCAGACGCTGGTGTTGTAAAACACTGCACTGTGTTCAACCTGCAGTTACTTAAAAGCAAATTAGCAAACATCTTTCAGTCCTGAGCTTTCAGACTCTTTTGAGGAAGTCTGTCGTTTCTCCAGATCTCGTGTCCTAAACTCAGACCTGATTTTAACTTGTATTGAAAAAGAGTAAACATGGTAATCCGTTCGATTCGGCCGCTAATGTTCATCGTGCCGAAGTGTTAAAGTGAACAAAGAGAGTCGTCCAGACGCTTGTTAAGGCGTGAGGTCGTTAAACGCTCGTCTCGAGGCCACTGAGAGCATGACGAGTGGATGAATAGCGAGCACTTGAGCCGACACTTATGTTCAAGTGAACCGTAAACCTACCCCCCCCCCCCCCCATCAGTACACATCTCACTGGATCTCTATTACCCAGTACAGCTTGCCTCAAAAGTAAGTCAGCTCCTGTTACCACTTATTAAAGCAGGCAAAGATTACAACAAAGCCTTGACACTCTGTCCATGTTCAATTACTGTACAGAAAGCTTCGCTATATTAATGAATCTTTTCTTTCCCAGACAAAGAGGCGGCTGGATTTGGAGGATCCACTCTATCACCCTGATTTCCGAACACCCAAAGGAAAAGGGAACACGCCCACGACAAGACTCTCCAGCCCAATGAGTGAGTGAGAGACTGATTGTGATTAAATACCTGGATAATATAAAGCTTACCGTGTTTATATCAGGAATCAATTTGGTTATGTATTTATAGTGATTCATGAGAATCACATATACATGTATTGCAACACTGATTTCAACATAAATTTCTTATAGATTTTTAAATTATTGAATTTATATATTCGAGGCGGTAAAATGTTGCAGTTCCTCTATAATCCTACAGGTGGTGTAAATCCCATTTATCGACATCATCTATCCATATAATAAAACTGTAAAGTTGGCATGTCTCTATAAATAATGAAGATATTTAAGAAAAAAATATTTGGTGTGATTTAAGATGAGTAATAGAAAACATCAAGGTGGTTTTTGGACTTTTTGTCTGTCTGTCTGTCTGTTTGTTTGTGCATGTATGACGTAAAAACTACTGAACGAATTTTAATGGGGTTTTCAGCTGGAGGTAAAATACAGGCTTAGTTTCATCGCAGTTGAATCACGGGAAGAGAAGATAAATGGAAATTTAATGGAAAACGCGCTTATATTATAAAAAAATCTACTTTGAAAAAATCATTAGTTCATTTCAAAATTCAACAGATGGCGCTGCAAAAAAAATTTCTACGTTTTTATGAGTGCACAATTGAAATCTACTTGAAAAACTCAATCTCACATCTTTAATTCCG
Organism: Clarias laeviceps; assembly: GCA_030014305.1. Classification (NCBI taxonomy): domain Eukaryota; kingdom Metazoa; phylum Chordata; class Actinopteri; order Siluriformes; family Clariidae; genus Clarias; species Clarias laeviceps. Next base: position 3,423,756 of record JAQMYJ010000005.1, read on the forward strand.
CGCACTTCATGGTAACACGTAACAAATTTTAGTTAATTCCAAAATTCAACAGATGTCTCTGTAAAAACCCGCGTATAGGTGTGCAATTAAATTCCACACAAATATCTGTCACGTATATTTAAATATCAATATATACTGTATATATCGAATTAAGATATAACGACAGACTTCGCAATTCAAATCACCAATTTATTTAGGAAATAACATAGCAGGTGGTCCCTAATAAAATAACTAAAATATTTATCGGGGCAGTCAGGACTCACGCAGTTGAGGTTCTAGGTTGCTGATCTAAAGGTCGCGGGTTTGAGCCAGAACCAGTCACCCAATGTGCTCAACAGCATGTGAGGAACGAAAATGAAATATATTTAGCGCATTTCAGTGACCCTATAATAATATACAGTGTTCTGTCTCATTAGACCTGTATCAGTAAAGCGTAATGCAAAAAACAGCTATTTCAAATTGTTACCCAATTCTACATATAATAAAAAATGTGTTTAAGTTTAACTAGGCATTTGGGCCTTCAGGCTAAGTATGGGTTTATAGATAAAACTGTACATAATGCAGATGAATAAATGATTCTTGTCTTTGTCACACAGCACCGAAGTCTCCAGGTGAGCGAACACGCTACGACACCTCCCTCGGCTTGCTCACCAAGAAGTTCGTGGGGCTGCTGAGCGAGTCGGCCGACGGCGTTCTGGACCTGAACTGGGCCACCGAAGTGCTGGAGGTGCAGAAGAGGAGGATCTACGACATCACCAACGTGCTGGAGGGAGTTAAGCTCATCCGCAAGAAATCCAAGAACCACATTCAGTGGCTGTAAGTGTCTTCACCTCATACCGCGAAATAAAGATGACATGATTAATACATGAAATAAGAACAAACAGCATACGGTATTTTTAAACATTTACCCCAATCATACAATGTTAATACTTCAGTAAGCAAAGTATGTCATTAAAGACATAATTTTGTACGTAGTCTTCTCGCATGCTGTGGATACTCTCACCTGAATAATGCAAAGTCCTGAACCTCCTATGAGCCGCTGCTGCGATATTAAAGACGGTCCCAGAGGTCTGCATGGGGCTTTTTTAAATCTCACCCCCTGACAAAGAGGTAATGGCCAATCATTTTAATTTCCCAAAAGAATTATGACCAATCTCACCCACTGCCATGAAAATTAACGCCAGTTCACTTCATCCTCGAAGGAAATCTGACCAATCTCTTTGACTTTTCAAGGAAACTTGTCCAATCCCATCAACTCTCAAGGGCAATATGACTAATTCCATCGAATCCTAAAGAAAATATGATTAATCCCATCCACCCTCAAAGGAAACTTGACTATTTCCATCCACTTCTAAAGAAAATGTAATCAATACTGTCCACTTTCAAAGGAAACATGTCTAATCCCATCGAATTCTAAAGAAAATGTGATCAATCCCATCCATTCCTAAAGAAAATGTGATCAATCCCATCCACTCACTGTAATGAATTCAGGGTCGGGGGGGGGGGGGGCGGGTGCC
>JAQMYJ010000005.1:3425372-3446858 GCA_030014305.1 Clarias laeviceps
GGGGCTGGAGCCTATCCAAGGAGACTTAGGGCACAAGGCTGGGTACACCCTGGACAGGGTTGCCAATCCATGTGTGTGCGCCATGGCAGGGCACACACACATACACACACATACTACGGGAAATTTGGAATCGCCAGTTAACCTAACCTACATGTCCTTGAACTATGGGAGGAAACCGGAGTACCTGGAGGAAACCCACCAAGCACGGAGAGAACATGCACAAGGGGACGGGAATCGAACCCGGACCCTGGAGGTGCAAGGCGACGGTGCTAAAGAATGGGATAGGAATGGATGGGAATGGTGCGAATGGTGCTAACCACTACACCATCGTGTCGCCCAATTCCATCTACTTCCAAAGGAAACATGTCCAGTCCCATGGAATTCAAAAGAAAATGTGATCAATCCCGTTGACTCCTAAGGAAATTTTGATCGATTCCATCCACTTCTGAAAAAACATGATCAATCCCATCCACTCCCAAAGATAATATGATCCATCCTGTCCACTTCCAAAAGGAAACATGTCCAATCCCATCGAATTCTAAAGAAAATGTGATCAATCCCGTCCACTTCTGAAAAAACATGATCAATCCCGTCCACTTCCAAAAATAATATGATCAATCCTGTCCACTTCCAGGGTAAACAATTCCAATCCCATCCACTCCTAAAGATATTTTCTATCAACCCCATCCACTCCACTCTTATTTACAGTAAGATCATCCCGAACATTCAACATCTTTACATCCCATTTCGTGGCCTTTTGTTGGCCTTTGTTTCTGTACAGTGACTATAATGATTTATGACTCCTTTCCTCTGGAGTGAAGAACCGTTTATTGGTATTAAGAAGTGTGTTTGGTAGTGTTTGGTAGAACAGCTACCATATTTAAATGAATTTCTGTTCCTGGATGTGTGTTTTAGGGTGACTGGAGTGTTTGAAGGCTCTGCGAGTGCTTCGGCACAGACGAACGCTCTCCAGAGAGAACTCGCGGAGCTGGACAGGAAGGAGAACGCTCTGGATGACCTCATCCAGTCCAGCACCAATCAGCTCCGAGACCTGACTGAAAACAAAGACAACCAAAGATATCCTTACAGTCTCGTGCACGGGTGTTTAATATTATATGCTGATGCGTTTTTGTACGTGTGTGACTGAGACAGCAAGGAGCAGCGTAAATCTTTCATTTTAATTAGATGTATGTGGATGTCATGCAGTTGTTAGTTCTTAACTCGAGCCTACGTTTGGATACGTGACGTATCAGGACATTCGGTCCATATCGAGTCTGCAGGATCAGACAGTGATTGCAGTTAAAGCTCCGTCTGAGACAAAGCTGGAGGTTCCAGAGGCGTCTGAGGTGAGTGTCAGACCTTCAAATTACTCTTTCCTTCAGGTATTCGACCATCTTGTGCTAGATCCAGTTTTCAGAGTCTTAGTCCTGAAATGATTGTAATTTTTTTCTCCCACAATAGTCTAGAGTAGAAAGGAAGTCCCCTAATGAAACATGGTGGAATTTAATGCACATATCAGTGCATTATGTGATATGCAAATGAACAGTTTGACAGCAAAATGAGATAATTCCACTTTGGGAAATGAAGCAAAAAGTAATGCAAACTGATGCGAATATTCTGTGCAAGTTTGAGTCACAATTGTATTAAAAAGCATGCATGCCAAAATAATGAGCCTAAATAATTTTATCATTGTTGTATCATTGTGAATTTAGTTTAATTTTGCAAAACGCTATATTTCCACCTCCACAGTTTTCAGCCTTTTTTTTTGTTTTTTTTGTTGTTGTGTGCAAGGATGCAGTTTAGTAGCAATAATCTGTTGTTTGGAATTTAATTAAAAAAAACAACAACAACAAGCACTCATGATTTAAGAGTCAAACATAAAGTAGTGGCAGCATCAGTCTCCGCTTCGACCAGTTTTAGTTTCACTTCTGTACCTGAGGATGAGCTCGCTGTCATAGTGCAGGTGTGTGCGGTTTCACGTCTGTTCCTGCGTTGTCTGGATCCTCCTGCGGTTCCTTAAGGTTAGAACATACAGTAGGTCAGAAATCTAAATAACGAAAATGAGTAGCGGAATAAGCATTTGTAGTTTTGTTTTCCTGATGATGCGAGGCGATGTCGAGCTACGGCACGTGTTTTGTCAAAAACCGTTGAAGCTCAAACCTCCTCAAATAAGGTTATATGGAGGTTTTCATATTAAGATTTATTTCCCTTAGATATATTAGTTAGATAGATCTTGTATGTGTCAGAGAATTCTAATTTGCCAATACGAGTTAAAGTAAAATTGTATCATGTTCAAATACACTATTTAAGCTGCGCAACTACAAGGTGGGAGAAAATGAACTAGGCCATATTTAATGGCTGTAGAACTTGTAGTACCACTGGAGCGCCACCCCATGGTGCACCACCCCAGTTTGCTTGCGTGGTTAGACCGGCATTCTCCAAGAAGTTCACTGGGACGACTCGGACCTCACGAATGGCCTCCAACAAGTCCAGCTCTCTTCACTCCATGTGCCTGTTGGGCTGCACAGAGGAGGGAGGTGTACAGGACAAAGCCTCGACCACTGGAGGACTCGGAGGCTCGGATTCAGGAGGCTCTCAGTAATATCCCAAACCACATCCTTTAAAAGACTGTGTTTTCCTTTAGCGGCGTTTGAGGAAACTGGTTGACGCCAACGTTGAAATTTAAAGATTTGCTTTCCTATGTAATAAAGTACAATTTGTCTCAGTAAATTTGTATTAGAAATATGGACCAGTTTTTAATGCCTAGTTACTTTTCACCCACCCTGCTGTATATATTCATCTAAATTTAGAAACGTCACACTGTAGTGTCCGTGTATTTAATAATACACGTTCCATTCTTTTTTTTTTTTTCCCCAGCAGGGGTCGATGCAGATCTACCTGAAGAGTAAAAACGGTGCTATCGAGGTGTATCTGTGTCCGGAGGAGGTGCTTGAGGACGAAAGCCCAGTGAAGGGAAGTTCTGCCAGGAAGGACCACTCGTATGGCATCCCGCACAACACGCCATCTCATCCGAACACGCACAAGCCGCAGCACAGCCTAGAAGGTAAGAAAACGCTCCGAACAAACACTGAACGCTGGAGGTCCTGATAAAGTGCTCAATTCGAGGATAAAAAAAATAAATCTTTTTTTTTCCTCACAGCTACACCGTGTAAACCCCAGGCCCTCAGTAGCGGTAACAGTAGCAGCTCCACCCTGATGGATGTCGAGGGCATTCTGGGCCTCCCTCCCAGCCTGCTGCAGATGACCGAAGACCAACTCCCGGGCACAGCCTTGACCTCTGACCCCGCATTCGTCAGTTTCTCACCTCCTCTTGATCACGATGACTACCTCTGGGGGCTGGAGGACGGAGAGGGGGTTTCGGACTTTTTCTCCAACTATGATCTGGGGGATCTGCTCCAGAGCTGAGGGCGTGTCCTTCAGTCCGGGTGTGAAATGGTCCCAACAGTAATGTGTAATGGGACAGTCCTCATTTTCATTTTAATTATGGACTACTCTTTTTTTTTCTAGGTGCTGTGATGGAAAAGTGGAAATGAAATTTCGTGAGGCATTTTTTCCCAAAAATGTATCACGTTATAAGCTTTGTTTTTTTTTTTTGTTTGTTTGTTTGTTTGTTTTTAGAAATACGATATCCGGGTTTTAATTCGACTCTAAAGCTTGAACACGGGATTTTGTGACCGATGAGGATCTCAGAAACCCAGAAAAAAAAAAAACTCCATGCTGATCCTCAGACCTGAACTTGAATCCCAGAGCGCCCCCTAGAGGAGTCTTTTACATGGTTTTGATTAAGATAAAGTATAACAGATGAGATCAGATATGTTTATCTCACGTGTAGTCTTTTAGGACAAAATCTGAATATTTGAATTGAAATCACACCATGTTTTCTAGTCCTCCTCTTCCTCCTCATCGTCCTCATCGTCCTCCTCCTTCTTCTTCTTTACATTTTGATGTGTCTGCTCGAAAAAAAAAAAAAACACCCAGGTTAAGCTCACAAGTGCCTCGAAGTGCACAAATGCAGTGTCAGAGCTGGAAAAACATTAAAAAGTGAAGTGGAAGGGAAAACCATGAACTAGATGGGACACGATGAACCTAAGCTGAAGAACAGGTTTAGTTCGGCTATGGAGCCATAAGTGATTTGCTAGAGCCATAGTTATTTAGGTAGCTAGTTACGCTTAATTAGTTTATGGCAATAGATATTTTCTGGAAAAAAAAAGCAAAGATATTTTTGTACCTTGTAATTTAGCCGAAAAAAAAAAAAAAGACTAGAATTATAGGGCATTTTAGTTGGTACATATTCTATAGTGTTTCCTGTTTGTCAGCTGAACATGCCTTGTGTTTATTATTTCAGTTTTTAAACTGAAACTCAGGATTTTTTATGTTTGTTTTTTTATGATGTCCAAAGATAAACATTTGTACTGTTTTTTTTTTTTTTTTAATAATAATTATTATTTTTATTTGATTTTCCATTTGGCCACCAGAGGGCAGCAGTAGACTATCTTAATTCTAATGGTGCTTCTTGAAAAAAAGGGTCTTTCTTTGTCACTGGTGAAAGATGTGTACTAAAGGTACAAAATGTTAAGCCCCAGTACCACCCCAGTCATGAGAAATAAGAAATGCCGGTATCTTAGTTTAACAGTACGCTGTTTTCTGACTGAAGACAGTATTTCATCTCCGATAGAAGAAAAAAACATATGAAAATATGAAATCGTGCCTGTGAAGTCCAGATCTGGCCTTGATCTGCGTAATCCAGAATAATCGAGCTCTGCAGCGCTATTCTTGCTACCTCTCAGATTAGACTGTGAGTGCGTTAACTGGTTCAACACCAAGGATGTACCGTGTTTTGGCAGCTAAGAGTTCATCCGTATGTGTCCTTTTGTGTCCTTTTTTTGGTCGTTTTATATTATTGTTTATATACACAAGTGTGCGTCAGTCTATTGATCTGAATTTTTAAAAATGAATTCGGATGAGCAAGATAATTCGGAGATTTGCTGCAAATGCAGTCAATACGGTCGGGACGTATTTTCAGGACTAAATCATCTCATCAGTGCCACTGTTAGGGATGAGTGTAAGCAAATAGTATATAATGAAATAAGTTGTTAAAATGATGAAGTGTGAAATCCACGAGAAAGCGTTTCTCTATTGGATATTTGTTTTTTTGTTTTTCATTTATGAAGTGACTGATTTTTGGCATGCACTTAAATAGTATGTATTGATCACATTACTTTATAATTCCCCTTTATTTTACATTAGAACACTTTCTTTTTGAAGGGTGCGTGTGTAGCTCAATTTTTTCTTTTAAATATTACTTTAAAAAAAACAGGGTTGGATTTTAAATACATACAGTACCTTGAAAAAGTCTTGAGCCCCCACTAAAGATACAGTTTTAAAAATGGTTGTTTATGTAACAACCTGAGCAGCGACCTCATTTCCCCTCTCGTCTGTTCCATCTGTCAACATCTGCACCTGTTTCTCACTGGTTCATGGCTTTAAGTTAGATGTGTTTCATGCTCAGATTCAGGGACTAGACTGAAAAGCTTGGCAAAAATGCGAGCCAAGAAAGAAAGTCCTTCAGGAAGCCTGGAGAGCTATTTCTCAAGACTACAATAAAAATACAGGAAAGTCTGGCTCTTTGGAAGCAAAATATAAAGAAGGGGGGGGCGGGGGGGGGGGTCAAGACTTTTTCACAGTACTCTATTTATATATATATATTGTTTTACTACAAAAACAAAAGACAAACCTTTTCGTGTCTGTATTCTTGTGACGCTGAATTCCAGTCCCATGAGAACCAGAACTCGTCTGGTGTGAGCAGATAAACCAAGTCATGGCTCAGTTCTTAAACAAGCTTTAGTGCTTAACACTGTTTTTATAAGGCGACAAGCTGAGACCGTCTGTGACTCATTTAAATACGTCTGAAGTTGTGCAGCAAAAAGTGTTATCTCGATATTTAAAAGCTGTTAGTTGTCAAATCTTAAGCTTTATTTCAAACTGAAGCCCAGGTTTGGATTTTATCCATCAAAGTCATTTCCATCGTTTCTGTGAACGTTATCGGTTCTCCAGTTTTAAAACCGAACCTACGACTTGCCTCTATATGAATTGAATGTTTAGATATTTTATTTTTTCCCAGGGTTCTCGTTTACTCGTCCCACATGAGGGACTGACGTCCTGTCCTAACAAACTTGAAAAATGTGTGCATTTGAGCATGTCTCGCTGTGTGTGTGTGTGTGTGTGTGTGTGAGTGTGAGTGTGTGTGTTGCATGATGAGGTATAAATAATGAATTTCATTTAGTAAAGAAATTGTTTAGTTGATTTTTATAGAGGGTGTGTGTGTGTAATGTGCATTATATCTGATGTCAGTCGAAGAGAATGATTTTGTATTTATATTGTATTTGACAGATAATTGTCTTGGTGTAACGTGTAAATAAGCTTCTGTAAAAGAAAAAAAAAAAAGTTGGGAGCACTTAATGTTTAATGGTGTTTTTTTTTTTATTTTTTTTATAATAAATAAATAAAACCCTGGTGTTGTGATGATGAATATCCGTTTAACGTGATCATTTTTTGAAAAAAAAATAATTATACTCCACTGCTTCTGAGTTATAGAGTCTAAATGATAGAAAATGAATCAACACTTTCCAATGTCTCCAGTGTCCGACCTTTGTAACTCTTCAAGACAAACAGGTTTGAGCTTTCGAGTTTCTCAGTAACATAACTTGGATATTTTTGTCTTTTTTACTTGTTATTCAGGGTCCGGGGGGGCCTGTAGCACATCCCCGGAGATTTAGGGCATGAGGCGGGGTACACCCTGGAAGGGGTGCCAATCCATTGCACCTATACACACACTCACGCTTATTCACACACTACGGGCAATTTGGGAACGCCAATTAGCCTAATCTGCATGTCTTTGGACTGTGGGAGGAATTCACAAATTTTATATTTACACTAGTAAAATGGTGACGTCATCATGGGCACCCAAGGCTCTCCCATGCCCACTGGGACCAAAGGCCGGGCTGTCTAGTCTAATCCCACATAAATGCCAATGCAGGACAAACTACTGGAAAAAGTCAATGCTGGTGACACCAGAACACCACGGTGCACCACAGTCCACGGCGCCCAGCAGGCAAAGACCCCGAGACTGCGACCGGGCCTCCAACCTCCCCAGATCCTGATTTAATCAAACACCCAGGTCCAATCAAACAAGTCTGGTCCATGGAGGCCTCACGCTGCAACCCACAGCACCCAAAGGATTGTGGCCCGAGTGGCACAACCGGAGCCTAAAACCTAGGTGGGTTTAATGTTAATGTTTTTATTGTCATGGCTGATCAGTGTATATATAAATGATAACAAGAACCAACTTCTATCTAGCCGAGACCCTCTACAACATTAAAAGTTAAAAATGAAAGTAATTACTAAAAATAAATAAACATGTAAGCATTGGCAAGATCATTGTCTGTGGTATAAAAGGAATAAAACACTTATTAAAAAAATAACCACCTGTAGGGCTGGTTCATACCGGGCCACATCACACCACCATGTCTTTGCTCACTTTCCTGTTTCATTCCGGTTTAGTGGATCTCTCTAGTCATGACTTTACTGGCTCTAAATTTCCCAAACATGTATTGCATCCTTTTCATGACAGATTTCCCAGAGTTACGCGGATGTGACACGAATAACGCCTTCATTCACACAGGTACGACATGTTAATTATGACTCAGACCTTTTTAATTCTGGCGTCACCTTGGAAACCAAATGTGATCAGTGGAAGTCAGCAAAACCTCAGATGTCACAGGGTAGGGTTTTATTGTAAGCCTATAGTTTTTAAAAGGAGAAAAAGGAATGTCCTTAAAAATGAGCTTTGGTTCAAAAATAATAATAAAAGTTTCTCAGCACGATTCCAGAGCTTTTTTTTTTTTAAAGGACATTATTACCATATACAGAAAAAGAAGGAGTGTTCTGTCATTCTGCACAATCAAAAGTCCCGGTTTGATTTAAACGCCTCTCATACAAAAGCCTTCTCAGAAGAGTGGAAATTATTGTAACACTAAAGAGGGACACGATCACGAGTGAGATCCTTAACAAGCGCATATGGGTTTGACAGGTTTGTCAGGTTTCCATAGAATCAAGTCCACATGGTGTACTCGTACTTACTGCAGGAAAGGAACCCTTTCTTTCAGACCATCCAACCTACACACAGTTTGGCACAGGATGCCCTTCCTGATACACCCCTCGCATTTTCTAACTGGGCATGAGACCAGCACTGCACTTAGTGGCTGGATCGTATGGGGCGTGGCAACCCACCACCAGCAGGGCTCGAACCCAGGTCTTCAGATCTACAGCCTTAGACGTCTGAGCCAACACTATGTAGATTGCAGTGTTTTCACTACTGGGGAGGGTGTCTTTTTTTTTTTAATAATGTATTTAATATTGTCCAATAATCTCAATTTCAATGACTTACAGAGGGTGATAAAATTTTCCTACTTATAACTGGAATATATATATTTTTTGTCATGCAATGCCAAATGTTCTCTTAATGGACTTGGGTTTAATGGTTAGCTTTTTAATCTGAGCACTGGGTATAAAGGCCCGGAGGTTTCAAATTTGACCAATAAGTATTAAACACATGGTTTGAGTTACGGCGAGCTAAGGGGAGCTCAGTTCCCCTGAAAGGGACACAAGCCCCCCTCGAAAGCCTCCCCTGAGATGTTTAAGAGGCGCTCTACAAAATGTACACTTTTATGTTATGGGTTCTCTTTTATTTTCAGTAAGTTTCTGAAATAACAAATCAGAATCATAAAAATGTCGCTCGTTTCATTCCTTTTTCTGAACATCACACACTCGGGCAGTTTAGGAACGCTAATTAGCCTAATCTACATGTCAAGTTAAGTCAAGTAGGCTTTTATTGTCACTTCAACCATATACAGTTTAATACACGATGAAACAAAACAACGTTCCTCCAGGACCAAAGTGCTACATACAACATAAATTAACAAAAAAACTAACTAGCGAACTTAGAGAGCTAATTAGCCGGCTAGCTGGGACAAGACAGATTGACGTTTTTAAGTTAACAGGGCACTATCTGGATGTGTGTGCCTGAATGCTTCAGTACCTTTTTTTCAGATGGCAGGAGGGTGAAGAGTGTGTGTGAGGGGTGTGTCTGATCAGCCACAATGCTGGTGGCGTTGCGGATGCAGCGTGTGGTGTAGATGTCTTCAATAGAGGGAAGAGAGACCCAGACGATCTTCTTTCCTGCCCTCACTATCCGCTGTAGGGTTTTGCGGTCCACGATGGCACAATTTCGAAAAACAGACATTCTTTGGACTATTGGAGGAAACCGGAGTAGCCGGAGGAAACCCACCAAGCACTGGGAGAACAGGCAAACTCCATGCTGAGTCCCACAGGTGCAAGGCCACAGTGCTAACCGCTACGCCACCGTGCCGCGAACCCTGATAAAAAAATGAGTCATAATATAAATAAAAACAGTAAATTAGACCAAATATGTCTGAATTGGGTTTTATTCAAGCTGGATAGAAAATCATCAAACATCACATGCCATCATTGCTACAGCAACGACTAGACGAGAAAGATTTCATCTAAAGTTCTACAAGAAGGAAATCATCAGTCTTAATGTTTACACCTCATACCAAATATTCTGGGGGTCTTATAACACTGAATATAGCACAAAAAATGTTGTAGTGTTTGATACCTGGTTCTTTTTTTATGCTAACCAGAAGTAGTTTTTAGAAGATGTTTAGGATCTAATGTTATTCAGCTCCGTTAGACTTCTGTGCTTTCGTTCATACCTTCATTTATGTTGTGACGTAAAGTATATGTAGTAAAAAACTTTGATTATTTCATTTAAATTTGCACGATTTTTAGAAATGCGATATTAAATGCTTCTTGCCTCATTTTTCAATAAGTCTTTGCCACCATAATTATCTACATTTTCGTTTCTATCAGTAGCACAGTTTTGTATGTAACTTGACCTTGCTTTGTTCTCAAAGCTGTCTAGTGCTTTAGATTTTTTTTGCAGTAAGCGGAGACCTCTTCGGTCCATGTCGGCAGTTTCTCCTCGTTACAGTGACGAATATTTTTTATCTGTTTAAGAAATCCAAAGACCGTGAAAGATCTTCTAAACTAGCCACTCTCGTTTTCCTTCTAACATACCAAACATCTACTGCTTTGTCTCTGACTCATTTCAGCCTGACTTTACACTGTTCTTCTGGTCTTTGTCTTTGTGAGATGTAGCAGGAACAGGGTCTAGACGCAGGTGCTACTTGTCAAGTCGGGTCTTTGGAAATCTCTGTGCAGGAAGGAATGATGCAACAATACGTAGCTTGCCAAGTAACAAATGTCTAAGCAGATTTACTTGAAATAAACAGTAAAGTAAACAACCATCACAGGTTTGTGCCATGTCACCAATCAGTGCTTGCAGTCGTCTGCATATTTCTGTATAGAATCCCTGGGTCATGGCTTTTTTCCAAAAACAAATCTTATGCAAAATTAAAAACTGCTATTTGGATAAAATTTGACTTTTAGTCCTGACATAAACTGACTGCATTATAAAGAGAAGTATGGCCGTCTGTAATTTCATGCATGCAGAAGAGGACAGATAGCGCTTTCCTCATAGCGTGTTATGGTAGACAAAAGCTGACTAGTGGGTGGAAATGAGGTTTGGAAGGTGACGGAATTAGGGACAAAGTAGAAGGAAAATCATAGAAAATGACCAGCTAGTGCTGTATATGATCCATGACATTGCTTTAGTTCAGATCTGGTGAACAGAATTAAAATAACAAACACTGCCTCTTTACCTTTACAGTAGTTTAGCAGAAACTCAAACAGTTTTTAATTGTCCTGGGTTGGGATTACTCTACAAGTTTAGACACATTATCCGACACCCATAGGTTTTCGGATAAACAACAGCTCTGGGTTCGACAGTTACACCCAGGCTGCTTTGGGGGCGTTAAGTCACTTAAAAAGTGTGCAGCATATCGTGTCTTTATTTTTATTTTCAACGTATTCAAATTCCTTCTTCTTTTTTTTTAGAGACAGAGTCCCTCCTTCACTGGTGTCACAGCATTTTGCATTTACTCATGGGAAAAAGAAATCTGATACACTCTTTACCTCGAAATAAAGAAAGAATGAGTGTGTGAGTGACAGTAAGAGTCCTCTTGAAAAGGCAGAGGCAAGTGACTCATGCTCGCTCCGTCATGTCGCTGGAGTTTCATTACAGCTTCTGAGTGCTTGGTGTCATCTACTTTACACACACATTCGCCTTTACGTGTCATTTTGAAAAACTTTTCCACGTCTGTAATGCTTGAGAACTTTTACCATTAAAAAAAAAATGACATGAATATATAGATTTTTTTTTTTTAATCATCTTGCCATTTCTAGAAATGAACAATCTGGCAGGATAACTTGATAATAAACAAGCTCAGATGAGAATCTCTCAAGTCAACGGCATTATCTTCTCACATATCTATCTTGTCAAAAGATAACGTTGCCATAACAACCATTGTTTAAGACAGAACTTATTCAGAAAGCTCAACACGTTTTAAAAAGGTTAAGCCGTCATGTTGCAAAAATAATGTTCCTAAAAATAAAAACATTCTTGGAGCATGTGATATGTATACTGAGTCCAGGGTGTACCAAGATTCCTGGGATATGTTCCAGCCCTTATGGGGTGACTCTACACTCTATACGCCTTGGGTTGGGATAACTGTACAACTTTTAACGGTGTAGAGTCACACTATACGGGCTATCCAAGGGAACCTGGATAAAGCGGTATATCAGATGAATGAATGAATGATTTCCATATGTCGGTACGGTGGTGTAGGATTAGCACTGTTGCCTTGCACACCTCCATGTTCCTCGGGGTCTGTGTGCATGGAGATTACATGTTCTCCCCATGCTTGGTGGGTTTCCTCTGGGTACTCCGGTTTCCTCCCACAGTCCAAAAGCATGCAGATTAGGCTATTTGGTGTTCTCAAATTGCCCATAGTGTGTGTGTGTGTGTGTGTGTGTGTGTGTGTGTGTGTGTGTGTGTGTGTGCGCCCTGTCCAGGATGTACCCTGATTTCTGCCCTAAGTCTCCTGGAATAGGCTCCAGGCCGCTGTATACAGGATGAAGTTAATGATTAATGAATGAATGATTTCCATATTGGAGCCATCCAAGATTTCATGCTAACATCAGATGAAATCCTGTGCTTCATCAAAAAATCCAAATATACGCATATACAGTACTGTGCAAAAGTAATAGGCACCTCTGTGTTTTATTTTTATTTTTTGTACAAACTTGGTTATACATGTTTATTTTATGACTTGAGTCATTAAAAAAAAGGATTTCTGAGTTCCAAACATTAGTATTTGAAAATATACGAAAAATATTACATGAAAATATTTGTAGTCCAGAAAAGAAAGCAGCGTATGATGTAAAAGACAAAAAAGAAAAGAAAAAGAAAGCAGATACAACAAAATCCTAATTTCCTCATAAAATTGCAGTTGTAGCTGAGACAATATTTTAAGCAAAGGCTCATCACGCCAATTACTGACTTTGCTTTATATGTTACTCTTTTTTTAAATGTAGAAACTTTTTTGCATGTGCAAGACTTTTGCATGTGCAAGACTTTTGCACACTGAATGCAAAATACATGCACATAGACCCCAAGGTGAGAATCGAACCCGGACACTGCAGGTACAAGGCGCTATGCTAACCACTAAGCCACTGTGCCGCTGTTCGAAAAATCGAATCCTTTTTTAAGTAATAACTCATATTAGATGCACGTTATAGCTGAGTCCTTTGTGCCGCCACCCTTACCAACCACAACACATCATTTTGTTTACAGCTGTTTTTCTTAATTAAATGTACGTTATCGAGTAATTTTATCATCATGAAGCTCAAACAGAGCACTGCGTGAGCGGCCAGAAAAAGCCTGGATCGTTTTCTTTAGCTCTAATATTCCTCAGGCCCTCTGTACATGTGCCAAGTTTCCCTGCCAAGATCCTAATCTTTACGGCCATCATCTATCTTAGAGTGTTTTTTAAGCGTTTGTTTTAATGTAAGTCGGATATTTTTAACTGATGTGCTTGAGTCAACAGATTTTGGACACCTAAGGATGAGAGTCATCTGTGTGCTGGGAAGTGTGACGTCCGCTCACTCACCTTTCCTGGAATAGTTTTTTTTAAAGAGGCTTCGTCTTTGACGTAGCTCATTGGATATAATCCAAACCCGAACTCCGCCTCCGTCCACGCTGGATTGGTCGGTTTGTGAGCTGTGTCACAATAGGTGGGGGGGGGGGTTTGGGGGGGGTAGAGGTTGGAGTGTGAAATTTGGAGAAAAGACAGAAAGTGAACAGGGCAGCTCACTTGCACTGCTATTCACACAGTGCATTCACATAAATCCCCCCCCACACACACATACACTCTGTTTTTTTCCTTGTGCACACTCTCTCTGTAATGGCTCCAAGCTCACACACACACACCCTCACACACACTTTCTCTTCCTTTCATCCATTCTTTTTCACTCTTTGTTACACTTCCCAGTAAAACCACACACACACACTTTCTCTTCCTTTCACCCATCCTTTTCACTCTTTGTTACACTTCCCAGTAAAACCACACACACACACACAGCTGTTTCCATTTTACTCTAATAGTAATCATATATAATATCCTCATTAAATACTGTACATATATCCTTTCAATACCACCTTTGTCAATGACAACCCCAAATCATTTACACAAAGAGACCTAAAAAGCAGCAAAGCACTTTTTTTTTTTTTTAAGAAGAATCTTTTTGGCCCAAAACCTACAAAGTGTTCATGATAAAACACAAAAACACAACATTCTAATATAATTTCTTAGCTAAACTAATTAATACAACTATGAAAAATGCTGCAAAGCATAAAAGGTAATAAATTAAATGGCAAGCATCTGTAATGAAATCAGCCCAGAAGTGTATACACATCATACTCACACACTCACACACATACACAAATGCAAACCATACTGGTCAGTGTGTATTAAAACCACAGCATGCATTTTCCATGCAGAGGAAAAAAAAGAGGCCTCACGGTTCATAGAGAAGAAGAGATGGAGAGAGAGAGAGAGAAAGAGAGAAAACAGGCATAATTGCTTGCAGAACTCTTTCGGACAGAGTCAGAGCTCAAATTTGGCCCATATGTTCTCTCTCTCTCTCTCTGTATTTTTCCAAGGTCACTTTGACTTAAAAGAACAGTCCCTGATTCTCCAACTTTCCTTTTATTGTGATTTATATGTTTTGCGTGGTTTGGATCTGTGCACCCCAGGCAATGGATTATACTGTACAGTGTGTGGCAAAAAAACTGCTGGTGAGGTTGCTGATGTAGGGGTTTATAATGGTGGGAGCTGTGTCAGGAGTGATGGTGGGAGGGCGGAGGTACTCTGGTTACTGCATGTTAAAACGACATCAATCCTGCTTGTTCACCAAAGTATAAAAAGTAGCTTGAGGTTGTGTAGATAATGCCTGGAGGTTTGCAAATACGTGAGATACTACTGGGTGGCATGGTGGCGTAGTGGTTAGTGCTGTCGTCTTATACCTCCAGCGCCCGGGTTCAGTTTCCACCGGGTCTGCCGGTTTCCTCCCACAGTCCAAAGACATCCAGATTAGGCTAATTGGCGTTCCCAAATTGCCCATAGCTTCTGAATTTTGGCCAGAGGTCCTACCACAGTCGTAAAATGGTCCAATGTTCATTATTGGTAAAACAAAAACTTAAAAATTATTAGAGACTTTCAGAAAAATGGTTATAAAGTGCTGACACTGAAGACTCACTCAAATCTCCTAACAAAAACAAAAAAAACTTCCCCGTATCAATGATTAGACGTTCTTTCTTTTCTAACATCAAAGCACATTACCATTATTCTTAGATCCTAGAGTGAATAACACAGCTGCTAAGGATGAGCAGTTCCATTTTGAAGAAATGATCCACAGTGGCACACCAAAGAGAAAGAGAAAAAAAAAAAAATCAGGTTATTTAACCCAAGCACATCCTGTTCAGTTGGTTGTCAGTGTTTTATGTAAGACAAAACCCAACAGGGTGTGGAACGATCGGACTCGCTTCACAAAAACAGTGGAAAAGTACAAAAGGCTCTCATTAAAGTGTAGAAACATGCTTGTGACTTCCTTTAGTTATTTATACAATACATTTCAATCAGAAACCCTCATATTTAGGTCATCAGACATGTTCAGGTTGTAACTAGATTCTTTTAAAGCCCTCTAGTGTGTAATAATCCAGCAGAAAGGAAACTTTCTGAATCTTAGGGCTTGGATCACAAAAGGAGGAGTTAGTCATGTTGTTTATCATCTGTGAAAATCCTTTTTGACCCAAATGTATTTATTTGGAGCAGAATCTTGTAGAAAAGTGCTGAATTGCTTCTTCGCTACGGGACAAGTTTACTAGTGCAAAGATGTTCCACTGGAGAGTGAATTAAACAAAGGTGGAATTTATTGAAGAATTTTAAAGCAGTGCTTTTTATGGACAGATTTTTAACAAAGAATGGAGAAATGTATATTTTATTAGTATTATTAATTAGTTGTACAAATTATGAGTAATATTAATATTATTGGGTTTGGTAAATGGCACCACACATGGTAAATCTCTTCATGGTTTCCCTTTGAATACTTTCACTGTATTTGGAACATGATGTAGTTATTATGGAACTTCTGTAGCAACAGCTTGCAGGGCACATGTATGTATGCTTTAAATTATACGCTATATGTGTGTGTGTGTGTGTGTGTGTGTCGATCGTAATCATGCCATTTCAACCAAGTCTTTCATATTACACTCTGATGGTTTAACGATTAGTAATGTACAGCTGTCTCTGGAAAAAAAAAATGCCATAGATTAAGCTTGACTGGTTGAAGACACTTATATAGAAGGGACATAACAGATGCTTTCACAAAAAAATGCTTTACCCTAGTAAAATATTAAAAGCTAATTATCTAAGATAATTGCCCAAATATTGTATGTTAAACTACAGCATTTGTGACCGTCCCAATTCACTACTACTACACTTTAAACCAGTAAAATGTATAAGGATTGTGTGCTTTTTGCATTAATGTGCTGAATCTCCTACAGAAAACACCTTTTCTTTCTTTAACCATGCATAGATGAGATGTTAGATTGATTGATTGTAAAGATCAAATTAATGAAAAAGTATAAATGTATTAAATTACTATAATACTCTTAATATTCCCTGATGCCTTTATAATAATTATACATGAGGCGTGTTCAAGTCAAACCATGAATTTTGATTGTACTGAAAAACAGGACACAGTTATGAGAATTTCTCTATATAATCCCGTTACACTAATGCACTTATCCCAGTGTTTTACTACTTCTTGGACACCATAAAGGTAGAAAGTTTTCTCAGGTTGCCTGTCTGAATCATGTCTAAAACGCCACCCTCCAGGAGCTCCTTTAATGGGTCAAATATTATATATATATATAAACCCAAAGGGAAATTGTACATTTTCACATATCCCAGTTACAAAGCTGAGCTCAGACAGGATACTGGACACCTGGAGCAGACAGTGTTAAAGGCCTTGCTCAAGGGCTCACCAGTGGCAACTTGGTGCAGGGGCTTGAACCCCTGCCCTTCCAATCAGAAACCCAGTAATCGACAGCCTTAACTGTTAGAGCCATCCCCATTGGCCTCCATGGGCCCTAGTTGGACTCCAGAGGTTTCTAGATGATAGATGGAGATAAAAAAAAATAGTAGTGCAATTTCCCTCTGAATTAATAAAGTTTTATCATTGTTTATACCGTTTATCCTGTGTACAGGGTCACAGGGGGCCTGGAGTCTATCTCAGGAGACTTAGGGCATGAGGCGAGGTACACCACCAATCCATTGCTGGGTATACCACTATGGGCAATTTGGGAACACCAATTAGCCTAAGCTTCATGTCTTTGGACTGTGGGAGGATAACTGGAGTATCCAGAAGAAACTCACCATGCACACAGACCAGGCGGGAATTAAACCCTCGACATGCGAGGCCACAGTGCTAATCACTATGCCGCTGGTATCTAATCTTATCTTATTTAATTGGACAAGAACAGGATGAGTGATCAGAAAGTTTTAAAGTTATCCTTGGAGATGACAAGCTTACCCACACACTCTTCGTCTATACTGCTTTATCCTGTATACAGGGTTGCAGGGGGGGCGGGGGGGCTGGAGCCTATCCCTGGAGATTTATTGGGGCACACCTTGAACAGGGTGCCACACACACTATGGGTAATTTGGGAATGCCAATTAAGCTTAATTTGCATGTCTGTGGACTGAGAGAGGAAACCTACCAAGCAAACAAAACGCACACACAGATCAGAGATGGGATGGGATTCAAACCCAGAACCTGGAGGTGCAAGGCAATGATGATAAGCACCATGCTACCGTGCTGCCTAGGCGATAAGCTTTAATTTAATTGTCAATGCCTTTTATATATACACAATACTGTATGCATTCTAGCTTATGGTTGTTTACAGCACTAAGGGGCGGGTCCAAAAAAATCTCAGGAACACTCTTTTTGATTTCAGGAAAACTTTCATAAACCATTTTATTATATTGAGGAAACTCAGTAGAAAGGTATGCACACACACACACACACACACAATAGGCTTTTGTGGCCTGTGCTCAGCTCGGACAACCCAAACATTCCCACGTGACGCTACAACGATTAGCTCACGAGTGCGCGCTCTTACAGGAGAGGCTAAAGGAAAAAAGAAACACACACACACACAGAGAGCAGAGTCGATCGGTGAGACGTGAGGAGCGCGCCTCTCCTTCTCCATGCACCGTGGTCGTGTTGTTGTTGTTTTCCCGCGGATTATTGCCGGAGTTTTTATTCCTGGAAATACTTTTTCATGCGACGCTTGGTTTTTAAACAGGCTCGTGCGTGCGCGCGCGTCGTGTCTTTGATTTAATTGTTTTTTCAAGCCAAAAAAAAAAAAGTTTTTTTTTTTTTTTTTACTTTTGCTTTGGAGCAGTCATGCGGGAGAAAGTGAGCATCTCGGACTTCGTGTCGTTAGCGAATGAGGACATGTCGTCACCGTCCACGTCGTGCTTCCAGGCTAAAATGAGCGAGTGCCGGAGCACGGTCACGGGGCTCGAGGAGGTGAGTGAGAGAGAGAGAGAGAGCGCGCGCGCCAGGACGGTTCGTGCGCGTGCGTTTACCTGCAACACCTGGAGCGCGAGCGCGCCATAGCTAATTAACAGCAGAGGTTTGATAGTTTCTAACCAACTAAGTTAGTTTTAAATAAAGGTTAAAACCTATTTTTTTTTAAAAAAATGGACTGGAGGTTAGAAGTGGATTAGAACTCACTTCCATGACTTGATTATAAAGATGATTGTCGGTCTTTGGAGTTTCCAGATTGATATTCCTTTATTGTCATTGTACACTTACAACGAAATTGGGGCATAAAATAAAAACTTTACTGATAAAAATAGTAATAAATAGGGAATATATATACATACACACTGTATATACGTATTCACATGTTGAAAACATAGATAATGATCATTATCGTATTTATTTGAAACATAAGTAATGATAGTGAGTTAGTAATACAGTTAGTTCCATGAGTTAAGAATAGAAAAGAAAGTTAAAGCTTTTTTTTTTAAGAGCAAAAAAAAAAAACTACAGTTGTTTAAATTCTAATTGCATTTAGACATACAGTAGATCTTTATAAAATTGCATTTGCCTACAATGACATGCATATAATATTATGATTCAGGTTCAGTTTTTAAAAAACAAGGTGTAACACACACACACACACACACATCTGTGTACAGGTGTCCTCATGTAAGCATGAAAAGAAACCTGTACTGTTAAATTACACCAAAAATGAAACCTAAGTACAGTATTTGCAATTTGATTTGTATTAACATTATAAGATATTATCCTTTCTGTTTTAAAGAAATACTTGCATAATGCAGCATGAATTTACATCCTGCGACTAGTTGATAAATTATTTCATTATGTTTCCTTCAAGAATTTAACATGGGATTAGTATATTTCATTGGTTCACTTTTCACGTCTGTCTGGATCTTTTGGAAGGAAAAGAAGGATGAAAATTTTCCTCAGGATCAATAAAATATCTATCTACACTATATTTGGCCGAACCTGTTATTTATTGAATTGAGGTGTTTCAGTCAGTGAAGGGCCGTCTTAATGCTTCAGCACACCAAGACATCTTGGACAATGCTATGCTTTTTATTAACTTTGTGGCGACAGTTTGTTGAAGGTCCTTTTCTATTCCATCGTGACTGAGCCCCAGTGCACAAAGCAAGGACTATAAAGACATGGTTTGATGAGTTCGGTGTGGAAGATCATGACCTCAACTCCATCGAGCACCTTTGGGATGAACTGGAACTGGAGATTGCGAGCCGGACCTTCTCGCCCAACATCAGTGCCTGACCTAGACTGGTTTTCATCATCTAGCTGGTGTGCATGGAGAAAAAGTAAAGTTTACTAAAAGCTCTGCAGTTAAAACACGACAGGATGTGCCACTGATAAATAATCACCCATTGGGTGGCGTAATTCAGTACCTTATCGCCCCAGCGTTGATTAATGACCAATAACAGCTATGTCCTGTAATTTCCCCTTAATATCCTGCAACACATTTCCAGTGTTTTTCTTAAATTGTTCCTTTTTTATTTATTTATTTTTTTCAGGTTGTTTTTGTTTGACTTGTTGGCAAACAATAAACCTTTAAGGGAAACATAAAGCATCATCAGTGCAGCTTTACGTTATGGAAAAAGATCAATGTGGAAACGTGTGCAGAGAAATGTGGTGTGTTTATAACATGCATATGTAATAGTGTGTGTGTGTGTGTGTGTGTGTGTGTGTGTTTGTGTTACTGTTGTGTTTTTCCTCATGACAGATGTTTGGGTTTGGAGGAGCACGTGGTGTTTCTATATTCTGACTGTTTATGCATTGTATGTTTGATCCCATGGGGCTCATGGTGTGTGTGTGTGTGTGTGTGTGTGTGTGTCTAGGGATTATTTCAGTCCGATCTCTCATCACCTCAGTTCCTGATGGGGAGGCTGTGGAATGTGTAGTGAGATCACCTGTGCTGGACTGACTCAATGCATGCTGTGTGTGTGTGTGTGTGTGTGTGTGTGTGTGTGTGTGTGTACGTGTATGAAGCCTAAAATGGTGTTGAGGTTAGAGAGAAGTCGAGTTTGTTTTTGTTTAAATTTGATTAAAGCCTTTGAGCCTTTTGAGTCTCTCAGCAGAGGAAGTTTGGAAGAGCTGTACACATGTGTGTGTATACACACACACACACACACACACACACACACATACACATACACACACACACACACACACACACACACATGTGCAGCATGTGTTTGTTTGTTTATTACAGTATGCCAGTAATTTCTTGCACAAAATATGAACCTGTTAACAGACGCTGCGTTCCTATACTTTTGCTCATCGCGCCCCACTTCGCCGTCCCGCGGGAGTGACGTGTCTGATACGTTCAAGCTTACACACACACCAGTTCAGTGAAACGTCTCCGGCGGTGTGTTTGCGAGCGCGTACTGTAACAGAGCCGTGTGGAAGTGCTGATGTGGCGACGTGCAGCTCGAGGACGTTTTCATCCAGAGTTTCTAACTGTAGAGTTTTTGTGGTTTCGGTGTTTGTGGTTTTCGTGTTTCTCCAACATGACAAGTTGTATTTTTTCATCTTATTAACTTCAGTAGAGAGAAAACGAGCGGCTGCTGACGGTGATTATCGCCGTGATGAAGTATGTGGCCAATATTGTTTTATTCTGGTGAACATTCCAGAATAAAAATGTTAATGATGTTGTGTTCTTCAAATAAATCGAGCGTGTTGAGTCGTGGCGTCTTCATGTGTATTAGAGGAATATTGTTGTTGTAGTTGTTGTTATGGGAAATGAATCACCTTTTGGGGTTGAATGTGTTGTTGTGTCAGCTTTGGCCAAGTCTGCTGATTTATAGTGGCTTGTTACGTGACAGTCAGTGTGTGTGTGTGTGTGTGTGTGTGTGGTCCAGATGTGAGAAATGCACTTCAGGTCGTTTCCCTCTAGCAAACTACACTGTTCTAGTGCTGAGTTAACACACTGAGTTTGCCTTAAGCACATGACTTGAGACGTGGAAGCTCGTTTTGTATGAACTAAAAAGTCATTTAAACTTCCCGTATATATATATATATTTTTTTTCTTTTTAAGAAATAAAACAGCAAAGTTAACATAGGTGTCAGAGGTCCTGCAAAGTGTGTGTGTGTGTGTGTGTGTTGATGCTCCTGCGTCTCAGGGTGCTTTCACACCTATAGTTCGATTGCTATATAAAAATGTTACAATGTAGTAGACAGACGTGGGTACGGTTTGCTTTCACATATACAGAGTTCTAAACGAACCAAAATAGACCGCGAAGCCCATCGGCACCGGAAACGGACTATTTTCAGAAAATCGCGCCA
>JAQMYJ010000005.1:3491588-3502770 GCA_030014305.1 Clarias laeviceps
AGATAGGGCTCAGAGTTCCTATATGTGTGTGTGTGTGTGTGTGTGTGTGTGTGTGTGTGTGTGTGTGTGTGTGTGTGTGTGTGTGTGTGTGTTAGTGCTCCATGAGGCCATGGCAGAGGAAGGTTCGCGCGTTAGTCGACTGCATGTCTGTGGGCTCCGACCATCTGGCGTTTTGTAAAAACGATATTATCATTGTAACCGCTACTGATGATCCCCACTGGTGGGTAAGTATATACACACACACACACACACACACAGCAAGTGTTGCAGCAAAAAAAAAGGCAAACTGTAAAGAAAGTATTTATTCCTAAAAAGATGTAGATAGAAATAAAAAAATAAATGGTTTACATTTTAATGTCCTCGAATCACTTTTCTTCCTTTTTCAGCTCATTACAACATAATTTCATGCTTTTTTTTTTTTTTTTTTTAACAACACTAACCAAACAAAATCATCAACGTTCCGCTCAAGGAGAAACAATAAAGCTTATTAATTAGGCGTGTGAGGCCGAGAGGATTCTTGATCTGGATTGTAACTCTGTTTTTTCTGCCTTTTCTCCCCCCATTCCTGCTCGTCTCACATTTCATTTGAAATAATAAATAATTCATGTTGCATTATGATACAAATATTGAATTTCGCTGCCAAAGACTCTCAGGCAGAAGACCGTAGGGACGGAGATGCAATCAATCACGGTGTAATGTTTTTCTCCCCTTCTGTATTACAGTATTAAACTCTCCGCAGCGCTACAGAACAACAAGCTCGGTTTACTTCCTAATCCGTTCGACGTAATTAAATAGACGAGACTAAACTTCCTTTACTTTTACGTTTTAAATTGATTATAGTGAACTACACTTGATGTCTCCATCATTTTCCTGAGCCACGTTTAATCTCTACATCACTATAGACCGAGTGTTTAGGAATGATTGATTTCAGCAGCGTAATTCTTTACATCGGGCAGCAGATAAAAGACTTCGCTCTCGAATCTGCAAGCGATTGAAGTTGACTTGAAACCCTTGACTGTTACAACATCAAAGTTGATTTGTTTCCAATAACAGCATGTACGGAAGTGGTTTATTCCTCTCATACAGCATTTTACCAACTCTTACCATTTATTCTTTTTATAAGGAAAGATAATCAGATCTTGAATTGAGAATAAAATGGAGCTTGTCGTCCATCTAAAAGATCCTTTCCTGACACTGGAGACTCCTTCCATAAATGCTAAATAAACATCTTGGAAAAGCAGAAGAAAAAAAAAAATCACTATATCAAGTAGGGATGCAACCAATAACAAAACTCATGGTTCGGATCGGATCGTGTCGCATCGCATCGCATCGCAGGTTTTCGGTCGCGGTCACAGATTGTCACAGATTATTTTTTAGATCAGCAAGAAAAAAAAAAGGAGGAGGTATGAAGAGTTAAAAGATGAAATAAAAACAGCATTTAAGATGTCCAATGTTTAAATAAAACCTTAAAGGAAGGTGCGAGATGCCGCATGGTTGGTCTTTTTTTTTTTTTTTTTTTTTTTGGACATTCTTCCTTTAAACAATAATCAATGAAAAAAACTTTATGATGGGGATAAAATGTGTGTACACTGTGTGTGTGCGTGCGTGTACAGTAGTATGGATTCTAGTACAGAAGTAGTTATTTGGCCTGGTTTTTATCAGAGTGGGAGGGATTTTCACAGTGAGATTTGGCAACCCGGGCAGTCACAAAGCGAGTGTGTGCGAGACACATTGAGCAACATGCGAAATATAATTTGATAAATGCCTGTTTTTCACTCGGTGGCGGTAAGATTTTATTTCACACTGTGACTTGAACTTTACCGTAACTTCTACAGTATATTATAAACTTTGCAATTAATCTGTACTGATCAGGAATCAACTATGGACTGTTATAAAACTGCTATTAATGATTTATTCTTTAGCCATCTGTTTATTATTAATCTTATCGTCTGTCGAAGTGTCCGAGCTGTTACTGTAGAAATGATAGTATTGCGCAAGTCTTGACCCCCCCCTCCCTCCCTCCCCTCCCCCACCCTAATTTCTTCATATTCTTCATTTCTTAATATTAATTTAAATGATGGAGATTCAATTAAAGAAATGGGATTTACATTTTATTGCATTTTATTTTTTTATCTTTTATGCTTGAATGATACATGGGTCACTGTGTGGCTTAACAAACGTTCCTCTAAAACAGGGACTGGATTTCTCAAGACTACATTAAAAATACAAGAAAGTCTGAAGATTTGGAAGCTGAAGATGGAGAAATGATTAAGCTCAGTACTCTTGGACAGATTTGCGTCAGGGCTGTCGCTCGGATCAGATTTGAGAAATCAGCAGCATTGATGTATGAACGATTATAATTCTGTCTCTTGTTTGTTTTATTTCTTTTTTTCAGGTTGGACATGTCGAAGGAAAACCGTCCAAAAGCGGCTCCTTTCCAGTCAACTACGTTAAGAAACTTGGAGAATGAAATTCCAGCAGCTTCCAGCACTTGAGACGAGCGACCGCGATGCTTCACCTGTTCATCTGCAGTGAAGTGGCTTTAAGAGGGAATGACTGTATCGCTTGTTCCTCGGACGGTTCAGCACATCAGTCCTGGCACTTTAGAGACGTTTTATTGCCGTGTGGAGCCGGACAGAGACAGTGAGAGAGAGAGAGAGAGAGGCTGATGTGCCAAGCAGCACTTAGTAAACACATAGACACTCATAAAGGTAACAGGAAGCCGTCGGAACGGAGAGACGGCAGATGATTATCCAAGCGTTAAAGGGAAAATAAATGCAGTGCATCTCCTCAAGTTCCCAGGTTTCATTGTGACGAATGGCAACGAAACTCGATCCTCATTGACTGACTTTCAGCCCAGCGAGGGAGAGACGGAAAAGGAAAGGAGGAGCGTATTGCGTTCCCTGGATGTTTGACTCGTCTTTCTGCTGAATCAGCATTATTCTCACTTTGTCACTTCATCAGTTTGGACGTACAGCGTTTGGCTTTAACGTGAAGAAGATTTGACGTGATGATGAGTTCCAGACTTTGACTGTGACACGATGTGCGGACGTTTTCCGAAATGGCTAAACCTGGAAATTGTAGTCGCGCTAATTGTAATACGCAACTTTTCCTCATTATTTACCATCACTCGAGGAATAGGTTGCTATTCAAGATGGTTTCATGTCCTTTTCATGACTGTTCTGCTTTTATTTAGTTTCATGCTCGCTCACTAAGTCCAGCAGCCTCAGTCATCACCTGGCGTATTTTTTTCCCTGTCGTTGTTTCAAGTTCAACCTTTTTAACAGCGAACGTATCAGAAAATCACAATATTCGCAGTAATATCAAGCTCCTAACTCTGTACGATGCACTTACAGGAGCCAAAGATGTGTAAATAATAATGAGTGTGTAGTTGCTTCATGGTGCATCGTTGTAATGTAATTTATTTTTAAAAAGACAAAAAACTAGACGTGATTTGTTTAATCGCACTTTCATACTCATTCTGCTTGTTTAAATTGGAATCAGAGTCAAACTAGTAGTTTTGTTTACTGTCTGGTTTATTGTTTCGCACTAACACGACATCATTCAAGAAACTCTTCATGCTCAAGTTCAGTAAGAAGAATTAAAAGTGAATCGTGTCAACTAGAAAAATCAGTCGAGCGCGGGCAACATGAAGCTGACGCTGAATAAATGATTATATCATTATATAAATATGAGTTTGAAACATTGTGTGTTTATTCTGTTTGTTTATTAATCTGAACATCTGGAGCTCTGCAATTAATTGCCAGTTGCAGCTGTTTTTCAGTTGCTGATTGGTTTTCTGAGGCAGTTCCATTTCGAACCAGTTCTTTCAGCCCTCAGACAGAGAAACTGGTTCCATGTCGGCACCAACACTTTACTGGGTTAGAACAAAGAACCGCTTACACCAGGAGCTGAGGGGCGGGATTATCACAACCAACTAAAAGTTTGATTCCAAATTAGACAAATCCATAAGAACTGCTCGTAAAGCCATAAAGTTTGTCATCGTTGTACTTGCCGCTAGCATTTCGGGGAAAGTACACGGACATATACAGTACAGTGACGTAATGACTATTATCTAGCACATGGGGAAACAAGGCCAGTTTTTAGGAGGTTCACTTTTGAACCGGCACTAGGACCGGACATGAACTAGTACCTGGTTTATTTTGATGGAAAAGGGGGATGGGACCACATTTATGCATTTACAAGTATCGCATTTGAGACACACCCTTATCCAGTGTGACTTACATTATTCTCTCATTTTACATCTAAACAGTTAAGCGGTTAAGGACCTTGTTCAAGACTTCACAGTGTCAACTTGAAAACTGGGACCTTCCGATCAGTAGTCCAGCGCCTTGACCGCTGAGCTGCCCCTGCCTCAGCAGTAGCCCACGCAGCTGCAGCGTCAGGAAAGATCCGATAGGTGGCACTATAAGAGCCAGGAGCGTGTACTTTAGCAACAGCCCCAGGCATAAACAACTGAAAACCTGCTTGTTAAAAAATTTCCACACTCTACCTTTATTCTGATGCAGTAAAACAATCGTCTATATGAGTCAAATATCCACGACACTACTTTTATTATGCATGCCTGGAATATAGAAAACAGCGATCATTCCCTACAACGTTTGTTACGGAGGAAATGGTTAATAAGCGCAGCACCGTAGCACTCTTCTCCTAGTTATATCATTAACTAAAAAAGTGGTGCATTACCGTATATCCACTTTGGATTGTTCCAGCATGTGCTTGATATTAGGGTGTTCTGTATGAAAGACACACTAGCTTTAAGAAACATTATCACATTATTACAGATAGCGATCGCTGTGTCCACTTTACATCTGTCTAATGTTTTTTCCCCTCACAGAGGTGGAAAAAGCAGCAGGGTTCCATTTAAAAAGACTAAACCCTGCACGTTAATGTTGTCCGTCCAGACTAAGAGCTCTGTCCACGGGAAACGGGACAGTCTGATTGCTGCAAAGCCGAGGATCCTCTTCCTGTAGCAAAGTGAGTCTGAGAGCATGTCTAAGAGCAGAGGATGATATTGCACAGAAGGAAATAATTAGATTTCTGCATTCGGGTGTAAAACATAGATGGGTTTATCCTATTTTTTTCAAATCAGTGAAGATCAAGCTGTTCTAAGGATAAGTCTTAATATATACTTACTGTATTACGTTTGAAGTTGAATCAATATGTTCAGTATTGTATATGAACATAATGTCTTGGACAGCGCTTAACCCAATTCCCAGTCATCTTTTCTTTAATTGATGCAAGTACTGTATAATAATTTGACGCTTTTGAATTGGTTTGGATTAAGAATTGGATAATACAGCGTATACATACAGTACACATTTCCTCTCACAATACAGCTCTCATACGCACAAAAAAATAAATAAAAGTCACAGATGTGTGGATTAGTAGCTACTTTCATACAGATTGTGTGTTTACAGATCCTGTGTGTGTAATCGAGGCCACAAGGATCAGGGCCAGCATTCAGTTTCTGGGCTGAGTATCTTACATAATTCCAGGTGTTACATCACTGCATGGAGGGTAAACACACACACACACACACACACCAGTGATTTGCTAGAGATCTGCAGTGCAGCACTGTAAAATGTAATAATGCAATATTTATCAGTTGATTTATTGTTAGTTAAACTTTTTAGTGCTATTTTTGGGGACACCAATGAATTCTAAAAAGTTTTTGCTTGAAAGAAAAAAATTAACTTTCTTGCAATGAAATTTCTCGTGAATGAAGGCATAAAAGTGACGGACATTTACAGAAGACTTCAGGCACAGTACAGTAAAGAGACTCTCAGCTGCAGTACAACATTTGACTGTATGTCTGTGAATGATGATCCTGGCCGAGGTGGCTTGGAGCTCATTGTAGTCGTTCACGTGAACATTCAGCAAATGGAACGCCTAATCCTTGAAAATCGACAGAACTTCCAGAAGAACACCACTTACACGTTACAGGAACTCCGCTGGGAGTTATTGCCACATCCCAGGTCCAGTCCAAGTCATTTCCACATTCGGGACATTTAAAGGAGTTCCTGGGAGGCCAGCGTTTCAAATGTGAAGCAGGCAGTTCAGTCATGGCTTTGAAGTACTGAGAAAACTTTCTACAGTACCTTGATGGTGTCCAAGCACTAGTGAAACACTGGGATAAATGCATTAGTGTAGCAGGAGATTATATAGAGAAATAAAGGGAGTGTTTACTCTCATAACTGTACTGTTATTCTGTACAATCAAAAGTCCCAGTTTGACTTGAACACCCCTTATACTGTACTTTTTTTTTTTTTTCTAATGATTTATAAAATACAATGAAATCAAATAAATATAACTAGAGTAATCATATTTTATTTGTACACAGATGCAAGTTTTCCTGGAAACACCCACCTTTATTTTCTTTCAGACTTGTTTCAAGAAATTTATATCATGTTAAGTAACAAAATAGTAGTAAAAGTGTGTAGGAGTGACCTTTCTATCATGGTGTAGCTTTAAGGCTTTTATACATTGTGCTAATATCATTTAATGCATTATGACATTTGACAGTTAGGAGCTTATGCCACAATACAGCAGAATAAATGACTGAGATTATAAGAGATCTACTATACATGCTTTTAAAAAGTGAAATCGCTTGTATTTTTGAACTTGGACAATGCATTGAGAATTGAATATACAATACGATGGCAAAAGTATGTGGACACCTGATCATCGCACCCTTATGTGCTTTTTCATCATAGTTGTGCCACAAAATGCTGGATGTGCATTTAATGATGCCATGAACAACCGTTTCTTCTTGCATTTATGATGTTTCCTGATAGGTTCGTGAGCTGGTAGGCAAAGCTCGAGAGCACATGATTTGGTTTGTGTAATTTACAAACACAAATGAGGACCATGTTGCTAATTCCAATGTCCAATTGTTTGTACTGTAGATGCCAGTTGACCACAGAGTGGACTAATTTACATTTACTTTAGATGCTCTTATCCAGAGTGAGTTACATAAGTGCTTTAATGTTTCCATCAATAAATGTATTCTTACACCGGTTTACTGACTCCTGTCTTTTCTACATGGTGGGTGAAAATTAAATGGCTATAGCACTTGTAGTATCACTGGAGCACCACCCTATAGTGCACCACCCCATTTTGATCATACCATGCGTGTGGTTAGACCAGCATTTTCCAGGACGTTGACTGGAATGACGCAGACCTCATGAATGGCCTGCATGAAGTCCAGATCTCAATCCATGCTGGGCTACGCAAAGGAGGTGGAAGGTAAAGTTATATAGCATGGCATTTCCCTTAATGCTACATTCATAGCTAGTAGACCATGATGTTCTCATTTCTTCTTTCACATTAAATGTTTTCTCAGTCACCATTAATCGATAACAATTTGATCTTTTACTTTGTTTTAAATTCCAAAAAATATATTAATTTGATTTATACTAATAGTCTTTATATCAAAAAGTACATTCTAATATATTAGTCTCTAAAGTACCGCAACATGCTCTCTTTTAGGAGGCTCATCTCTTTTTGGAACCATAATTTTTCTCCTTTGCTTTCTGGTTTCTCACTTGCTGAATTTTTATGGGTCTTTAAAAAATTGATAGAACGTCTATTTATAACTGTTATCATGTAAGGGATAAAAGGAACTAATCTGTCTTCCACGACATTAAAGGCAACATTCAAAATGCACACCATGTCTCATGAAGAAATAAGAGGAATAAAATAATGGATGATGTGCTGTTATGTGAAACTTATCAACAGCCCCAAGCTTCTGATCAGGCCACCCTTTCTTTCATTATTTATTTCCTGAAAAACATTTTCCGCTATCATGTTTCAATCCTTATTCATGCCTTATTGCATCTCACAGAATGACAGACTTGCGTTTTCATTCATATACATATTTAATAGCTTGTCCAGGACACAAAGACACAAAGGTCAATTCTTTCTCTCTCTCTTTAGCAGAACACATCTGGAGGACTTTTTCTTCATCATCTGACCTATCAAATTCTGCCGATGATCTGTTCTGAGGTTAAATCCAATAACATTGCTAAGGTCAGTTCTATAGGCCAACACTCACTATTCTCAATCAGCATGAACTAGTCTCGTTGTATTTGACATCTTCAAGCAGTGTAAATGTGAACACAAAAAGCACAATACAAATGCAATTCTGGACCCAGCATGGTTTATATATGGCCATGAAAAACAGTATATCCGTATTTTATTATTATTTCTCAGGATCGTACATAAGCAGCAATGTCCTACATTATTGTAATTATATGCACTGTGTTGAGAATAAAGAAAAGGCCTGACTATTACATTATAAAGCTTACAGTGTGCTTTAAATACAATCATTTAAAAAGGAAAAAAAGCATCAAAGCAGCAATACATTCAACAAGAAAGCCTGGAAGCAAAAACTTATAGAAGATAAGCCAGATTATAAACTTGATCAAGTTTTAAAAATGTTACTTGAGTCATTGATAAAGCATATTTACTGAAGTAAGAGTAGGGATTGCTGATGATTTTGGATTTGGGGGTTTTGGTATTAAAAAATTGACACAGGTTTAGAACACAGGTTTAAGACAAAGGTTTAGGACATTGGGACATACAGTACATTCATGCTGCAGAGTGGGCCCACGTTCTGAGGTCTTTGGGTGGAAAAACTGTGTTCTCTTTTACAGCAGAACTCAAACCAGGTGCAGTGCAAGAAGACAAGAGGCAAAGCTGAGGCTTCATCTACACATTTATACATTTATATACAACTATACTGACCGAGTAAGGCATTGGATGAATAACTGCCATTAGACACATGTAGAAACAGATACAGAAATACAGTGATAGGGAAATATGGCTCCCTGTTCTCAATATAGAAGTTAATAAATAAGTTAAAGAATGTTTCTGAGGAGTTTTTCTTCTGAGAATATCTGCCGGTTAATTTTTGAGACCTGAAAACAAAAATCCTTGAAGAAATTATGAAGCCTTCAAATTATGCACCAGACAGACCAGGTTTAGTCATTTTAACATCTGGACACCATCAAAAATAGATTACTGGTTCAGATATTACAGGTTTTGCTTTCAAATATACAAATTATATAAATATAGTCCCATCATAAGTCCAAATATGTACCATACAATTGTACTAAATGTACAGTACATTTATGTTTCCAAGTGCTAATAGTACAAAATATGCATCAGTGACAAATGTTTGTACACTGGATTTTTACAGTTTTCTGTCATTGTGTGTGTGTGTGTGTGTGTGTGTGTGTGTGTGTGTGTGTGTGTGTACATGTACAACAATGTGACATTACACTACTCTCACGGGCTGTTTTTGTAGTACAAGTGGAGTAATAATGCATAGAAATGGGTAGCCTCCATTATAGGCTATTTTTTAGTTTGTGGTTCAAACATTTATTAAGCAGCATATGTCTGAGCTGAGCAGATTACGTGTGTTTAAAAGCTGCTAATAAATTTCACATGAATGTAGTCCTAGACTACTGTATATGACCAAATATATGTGGACCCTTGACCATAGGAGAATCAAAAGGGCCACTCTTCTGGATAGACTTGCCACTAGATTTTGGAGCATGACTGTGGGCATTTGTGTAAATTCATCTATAAGAGCATGAGTGAGGTCTGGGATGCAGTTACACACTCTCTCTCTCACTTATTCTCAATATCGCTTATCCTGTACAGGGTCATAGGAGGCCTGGAGTCTATCCAGGGGCCCCGGGGCACCTGGCGGGGTACACCCTCAAGCATGTACACACTCAAACACTCATTGTCACACTACATGCAATTTGGAGACACCAATTAGCTTAATCTGCATGTCTTTGTACAGTGGGAGGAAACTGGAGTTCCTGGAGGAAACCCACCAAGCACGGGGAGGACATGCAAACTTCATGCACACAGACTGGAATTGAACCTGGAAGGTCCTTTTCTATTCCAGCATGACTGTGCCCCAGTGCACAAAGCAAGGACTATAAAGACATGGTTTGATGAGTTTGGTGTGGAAGAACTTGAGTGGCCCGCACAGAGCTCTGATCTCAACCCCATTGAACTGGAACTGGAGATTGCGAGCCAACATCAGTGCCTGACCTCATAAATGCTCTACAGAAGGAATGGGTACGAATTTTGTGGACAGCATATTTGGATACAATGCCATTGCAGGTTTGGCCAAAAACTTTTGTCCTTACAGTATATATATAGCGTAAGGCCACATTTGGGTGATGGTCAAGTGTCCACAAACCGTTGGGCATATAGTGCATGTTAGAGAGATGTACAAGGTGTACAGTACAT
The DNA here is from genome assembly GCA_030014305.1 of Clarias laeviceps. NCBI lineage: Eukaryota > Metazoa > Chordata > Actinopteri > Siluriformes > Clariidae > Clarias > Clarias laeviceps. The sequence goes on from JAQMYJ010000005.1 coordinate 3,501,882, forward strand.
ATTTAAACCTCTATAAACAAGGGAGATTTGTATTCTGTGATTGTTAGATAAAAAAGAAGAATAGAGCGGATTTATAACCTGTTGAATCAAATCGGAAAATTAAATTTCAGTATTAAAATTAAATATATTAATATTAATCCAGTGATTAGCCCTTTTTGAGAATTATGAGAACGAGTGAGAGAAAGTTGAGCTAGCATACTGTATAAAGGGCACTAAGCATATTGATGGGAGGAAAAGCCCTTATATATTCTATACACAGCTTTTAGAGTTCTACATGATGTCCAATGTCGGATAAATGGGTTAAAAGTGTTATTTTTGTTCAATGGTAGGCCTTATTTTTCTTTTATTATCATTTTTTTTTTTTACCTCTTTGTAATATTGTTAGTTTTATTATAGAACATAGTGCATGTGGATATAATTATATTAAATGTACTTATGTTTTACAGTAATCTTGGTAGAATGACATATTTCTTTGAGTATAAGTTTTTTGTTCTGAAATCCAACATGGCGCTGAATGAACCTCAACAATCAAACCCCGAGTGACGTAAGGTCACGGCGCTGCAGCAACGCGGGCTCGGGACTGCGCATGCGTGGAAGCGCTGAACTAACGGAGGCGGGTTTGTGCAAGTTTGAAGCGGAAGGTTCTGGAAATCCTGTCAGCTCGCGCTACAGATTCGTTTACAATCATGGCTGCGTTGTTTATAAAGAAATAACGCTATTTATTATCTTTATTATTATTTACTGTTATTATATAATAATCTCACAGTCCCGAAAGCGGATTGTTGCGTGATTGTGTGTGTGTGTGTGTGTGTATATATATATATATATATATATATATATCTGTGTGCGCGCGCTGAAGCAGTTCATGCGGGGGGGGGGGACAGTATAA
>JAQMYJ010000005.1:3502780-3512964 GCA_030014305.1 Clarias laeviceps
CCCCCCCCCCCCCCCCCCCCCCCCCCCCCCCCCCCAGGACCAGAACATCCTTCTGAGTAAAAACTAAAGTAAAATATCTTTTAAATAAAATCCTTGCATTTTACAAAGACACAGCATGCTTCTTATTAAACGGCTTATCTATGATGAAAAGTGCACCTTTAGTGTTTGCAAGGAGAATCCAGGAAGCATTTCTCTATATACACAGGCACAAGTGGATTTCTACACAAAGGAGGATCACATAGAGGAGTGTAGATCATTTTCATATTAATCAAACTCCCATAAAGGTTATTATTCTGCTCATTAAACAGTGTGAAAGTAGAGAGCGGGAATATACTAAAGTACAGAGCCTGCGCTTGCCACTCTAACACGAATCCATCCTGAGCTTCATATTGTACTGTACCTTAATTTCCTCACACGTGCACTACATCTGCTAACGCACAGAAAGAGATCAAACGGGTATAGGACTGGGATCTAACGTCTGGCTCATTTTGATTGTAATGAAAGACACTGCTCAGAAGACAACAGATGTAGTTAGAAATGCAGCATTGGTGCTTTGAGTGAGTTCATATCGACCCTGTTGAACCAGCCAACGCGTAAATACACCCGGAAAGCATCAGATCAATTATGATCTTTCGTGTTTTATGTCTTATACAGTACCTGAATGTTTAAACCCTAAACACAGACAAAAGTAACATAGGCTGTACATAGGTCCTTGTGTGACTAACTAAATGTAGAACCTTCTAGAAATCCAGCCTAAGATAAAGCAGCAGTATAAATATCTATTAATCGATGTTAGGCTTGGAGGTTCTGTTGGTAATACCGTACATTCTGAAGCGAACTAACAAGAAGAGTTTCTAGGCAGCAGAGACGGTACAGGAGGCCACGTGTGAGGTGACGAGAGCTCCTTCCCCTGTGTCCCCTGTGTCGTATATGGAGCGTCCATATAGCAACCGTCACTAATGATGCAAAACGTGACTTGGGGACACGTCAACTCTACAGGCTGTAGGCAATGTGTTTCATAGAAAGAAGCAGGAGTTGGAGTTTTGAGAGCTTGTATACGTAACCTCAACTCCCCGTGCTGTTTGACAGCACCTCTGAGACGCTCTCTGTACAATAACAAAGACTATTAAAATTAAAAAGACAACTACACACACTCTGCCATCTTCACACACCCACAACTACAAAGACGGTGAAGCATCTCCAGCACATACATACATACACACAGCTCTACGAGCAGTAGTGTGGTGTTTCGCATGGCAGCGAAGCTTCAGCGTGTCACATCAAAGCAGCAGGACTCATGAGGGTTCTCCTCCCTGTTCTCAGAAGAGATACCGTGTTGAAAAAATGTTTCAAGGAAGTTCTTCTTGCCCACTGCTATTTGAGTTTGACGGGCCATGGTAGACACGTCCTGAGCCCCAACATAGACGAAAAGATGATGGTGGGCCGATGCCGCTTGAAGCGCAGCCCCTTCTTCAGCCTCTGAGAGTTTTCTGAAACGTAAAGCTCGCTCTGCTGAGCAGTGGCTGCCACTCGTGCCACCAGCTCACCATGCTCGGCTGCTTCACGCTCTGAGCGAACGAACGTCTCACGCAGTTCTTCCAGGCGCCGCTCCATTTCCTGGATGACACGCCGCCGTTCCTCGACCTCCAGCAGACGCCGTCGAGCCGCCTCAAACTCCATGCTTGAGCTCGGGGTCACCAGTTTGGACGATGGTGCCGTGGCAGGGGCAGACGGCGTCTCGGAACCAGGCTGGGCACGACGGAAGTCACCCATAGAGATGGATCTCCGGGTCGGTTCTGGAACCAGGGCATATAAGGAAGAGGAAGATGGTGGAGCTTTACAGGATGGAGTGCTGTCAGTGCTCTCATCTTCCTCCTGCTGCTTCTTCATTGTGGTTGATTATTTTCTCGATACCAAAGCTAGTTAAGCCTCTGAGGTTTTTTTTACCCACTGCAGCGAGAGACGGAGTGAGAGAGAGATGAGGAGCGGTGAGACGTATGCAGAGAGACGCTCCATTCATTAATAACAGCAGCAGAGCAGCTTCCCTGCACTGAATCAGCCTGCTCTGATGTCATTGGACGCAGCTGATGAGGCAACTGCTTCTGATTCGACAAGCAACGCTAGCTCTCCCTCCTCTACCCGCTCCCTGTGCTCCATCAAACAGTATGCATTCTCTCCATCTCACTCTCCATCTCACTTTCCCATCGTAAAAGCCTCCTACCTTAGATACTGCCTGGGTTTCTTCTGCCTTTTCTCAAGAGGTTGTGACGCAAATTCCTTCTTTCTTTCTTTTCACATACATGTTTTCTTTGCCCTTAGCAACAGAATCGTCATTTCACCAACAGCATCATCAGCATTATCACAACCCTGTATTAATCATTCTCTCTCATCTCCCCGTCATCCTCCACAGCGTGGGTCAGAAATAGCCGAGCGAGTGCTGGACCACTTTCAAACGCAACATTTGGTGATGTGGCTCAACTCTCTTGTTGCTAAGAAACGGAGACTGGCACTGATAAATGATGCAGTAGGAGGCAAATGAACTTTCATCTTAATAGTGGATCTGAACATAGGAAAAAAAAACTGCAATAAATAATCGCATAGCTTTGATTAGGTTTTGGTAGAGGATCTTCTTTAAAGGTCACATTTTTAAATGACAAATATTTTAGTACAAGAATAGTTATCAATAAGGTCGCTCTTAAAAGTCTAAATCTAGATTGAGATTCTTCTGTTTGATCATCCATGGAGGTGAAAATAGAATTAAATGAATTATATGTTTGATTAGCAGCTATCCTGTCTTGTCCTAGCACAACATAGTACAACACTCTTGCATTCTTAAATTTAATGGGTCAGATGGTATTAATACTTTTTGTTACAGCATCTCTTACAGTATGTTTATATTGTTTTGTTTTTTAAACAGACTCCATTCCCAGAGTACTGAAACAGAATCATGAATGCGTCACGCCGTGCAAATCCGTTCTGAAAAAAATCGGAATTAAGCAATGTGGCTTGTACTGTGAACATAGACAAAGAGGAATACAACACACTTAAGTGCTAAATCTGCTACATTTTTCCATCAATAGCTACGTTTGGTTCTGTACCGATATCAAAAAGTAGAACTAAAGTCCACAAGAAAGATAAACAGTTTCTCTGCTTGTTTATTTCGTCTGTGCTGTTTTCTTTAATACAGGAAAAAGATAATGAACACCGTTTTTGTTCCTCTACTTGCCTTGTCCTAATAAAGTAACAGTGGACAAACAGCGAAGCAGATTAAAAAAGAAAAATCCATGAACGTGTCATCTTTAATTTATTACTTTCCAGGATAATGGCTATAGAGCTACTCTCTGCACCCTGATCATCTTTCATTTAAAAGTAAGATCCACACAAGCTTCTTCTCATAAAAGAAAAAGATCAATACCGTCTAGACACAGGAAGCATGAAAGTGCCTTTATAGCTCTATGTGGTTCATTCTGACACACTGTGCTAATGTTAGGCATGATGAGACGCTCGCCGTGTTACTCGACACTGAGGTTGAGTTAGTGAACACTTCGGCCTTGGCACAGAAAAGCAGGTGGAGCGTTTGGTAATGGAGATCTTCTGGAAAAATAAAGATTAAAGTGGTGGCTCGTATACTGCGGATTGAAGCGTCTTCCCCGGTCGAGCACATTTCAGTTTCCACGATAAACATTATAAATGAAAAGAGCCAATCAGGTTCCAGTATGCAAATACAGTATAGGTTATGCAGCAAAGATTTAAAAAATATCTATGTTCATAAAATCTAAATTTTATATGGGGATAATGTACAGACACCTATGCGGGTATACATTGTTAAATATGAAAGTTTTGGAACGGTCTAAGCTATTAAAGTGCCGGCCAAAAGTATTAGGACAACATATGCCATGTATTATAGTCCTCCCTGAGTTCAAAACAGCCGATGTCACTAATTAGTTTTGGCCTGTCTGACTAATTAGTTGTGCTAATTAATGAATAAACTAGTGATAAACTGTCTATATGCCAATGATATTCAGCTTCTGGACCCATGGCCTGGGTCATCTAAAGACCTAAACCCAATAGACACCATTGGACAGTTAAGAGGCGGTCTTCTTTTCTTGATCTCTAGGGAGCGATCAAGGAGGCAAGGATTGAGTGAGTGACACCAGAGTACCGCAGAAATCTGTCTTTGACTCTATTCTGAGCCAGATCGAGCAGGTTTTAAAACAATGAATTACATTTTGTCTCTATACTTTTGCCCCCCAACTGTAGATATATAAAAGGTTCTGAATTACGGAGATTAATGCAGCATTACATTTAGGCATTTTGGCAGACGCTCTTATCCAGAGTGACTTACATTTTTTATCTCATTATACATCTGAGCGTTAAGGGCCTTGCTCAAGGGCCCAACAGAGGCAACTTGGTGGTTGTGGGGTTTGAACCTGGGATCTTCCGAACCGCAGTCCAATGCCTTAACCACCGAGCTACCCCTGGCCTTACTTCCCCACAAACCAGCACTTAGCCAAACAGGCGATTTAATTACCCTTGGGGTTTGAAAGTGTGTTTGTGTGCGTGTGCATGATGCCCTATGATACCCTGGCATCCCATTCAGGGTGAGCTCTCCTGCCTTCCTGCCTTCCAGTGTTTTGTGGCTAGTAAACAGTTGGTAAACGGTGCACAGACCAAACTGAGCTAATATACATATACGGCATTTGGTAGATGCCGTTATCCAGAGCGAATTAAATGTCATTTGAGCAGTTGAGGGTTAAGGAACTTGCTCAAGGGCACGACAGTGGCGGTTGTGGGGTTTGAACCTGGACCTTTGAACCACTGAACTACCCCTGCTCTATAGTTACAGAAAATTATTATTTTCTTGCACATTGGCTTTAACGTTATATAATTATATATGTTATGTTTTTTTTTTTTTTTTTTTAAACAGTAAAGTAGAACAGTTCAGGATCTTTCTAAGTTTAGAGGAAGTGCTGAACTTCAGGGTTCACTGAAGCATCCCACATTTACCTTGAAATAGATTGTGAAGGTCTGGCAGTGTGCATGGACACACACACACACACACACACACACACATTATCTGCTTTCCACACACATCTTCAAACTCCCACACACTTGACACTCAGAACCTCACACACACCCACACGCCTGTCAGAACGGATGATGCAGCTTCTGCTCTATGAAGTCTACAAACTACTGCTGGCAAAAATCGGGCCCCTTCTCTTTCACACCACGTGTCTTTTCCGCAGGTGTGTGATCTGACCACTGCTTTGAGTACTACAGTATGTCTGAGGTTTATTAAATGTACAGTATCACTGGAGTGAGCCTTAAAACTGGTAAAAATGCTATGGATAAATTGTTCATATCAAGGTGCCTACATTTGGGAGTGTTTATTAGGACGACGACCTAGACAGGATTTAACAAGTAAAATCTTTATTTTATTATATTCTTATTTTTATTATTTTATTGTAAATTAAAATTTTTTTTAGTTAGAATTTATTTTCTTTATTGTTATTTTATTTTATTTCATACTTTATACTGTTCTTGAAAAATATTACTTTTCTTTAGGTCATTTCCACCTTCTTTTATTATATATTGTAATAAAAACCACCAAGTTATTGATTAAGTACTGAAAATTGCAATTTATATGCCGACGATGAACCGCGCATACATTGCGCTCAATACAAACCCTCTCTACACGGCTATGAACATTTCAGTCTCTGCTACTACAGCATTTTTTAAATTGAGCAACTCTTCTACATCGTCCTATCAAAACCTTGCGCACTATACTAACATAAATACGAGGGTAAGTCTAAAATTATATGCACTCCGGTTATATTAAAACCTCTTGTCTTATTAGCGCTTATTTTCCGTTCAAGCCTACTGTCTCCCCAGTCACTGAGACGCACGTGTTACATCGAACCGACTCAGAGAAGAGAGTAAAAACTGGAGCGTTATATGCAGAAAAAATTTGGAGCAATAAAAAAGCAAAAAAAAAAGTTTCTTAAAGAGAATCATTACTAGTGACGAGACACGGATTCATCACTACGAGCCTGAGAGTTAAAGGCAGAGCACGGAACGGAAACAAAGAAGTTTAAAAGTCAACCATCAGCATTAATGAAAATCATTGATGCTTACGATTTTCTGGGATTCTCAAGGGCCAGAAGTATTGGAACATTATCAGGAATAAAAGTTCAACAATCAACAGTGCTCGTTACAGTGAGATGCTTATTGAAGAGCTGAAGACTAAACTTTAGATTTAGAGGGTCACTATGCAAGACCGTCATGATCACAGCTCAGCTTAAAACTTTTTTTAATGACGGAATACAAAAGCTTGTTGACAGACGGACGAAGTGTATTGAAAAGCAAGGAGATTATTTCGAAAAATGATGTGCGTGTTTTTCAAAAAGTTAATTAAAATAAATCCTACAGTGTCAGAGTGCGGATCGTTTTTGACTCAAGCTCATAAATAAATGTGCTGCATAAGCACTGTCAATCAATACTATAATTAAATTCAGATCCTCTCTTGTAGACTATACAGACAACTCCTGTTTGAAATCAGCATCATTTTTTTTTCTCATCCTGGGTTTTCAGTCAGTACAAGTTTTACGGCAGAAAAGAATTATCCATAAAGCACAGAGCAGATCAGACACTGACGCTGTTCCAGTTCATCCCAAAGGTGCTCAGTGGGGTTGAGGTCAAGGCTCTGGGGTGGATAATCGAGTTCCAACCAATACGTCTTTAAGGAACTTGTTTGCTGTAGGAACACCGAAGCATAAAGCATATAAAGGCATTCTAGACAATTGTGTGCTCACAAATTTAGTCTTTTTTATTTATTTATTTTTTTAAAAGTGTATGTCAGCTGTTCGAGAAATTATGTTCAGTAAGCCAGTTTGTCCAATTAAATTCACAATCATTGAAAAGAATTTCTTGATTATTTGTGTATTTCCTTCTCCTGTCTTCTTCTAGGACACTTTTGAATTTTTGAACAGCTGTTTTACTTTTTTTTATTTATTTATTTATTTTTAAAGTTAATCACAACAAAAATGATTAAAATGTAATGTGGAGTCACAAACAGTAAAGCACAAAGTGAGCGACCCAGAAAGTGGAGGGCAGAAAAACTGACTTTAATAGAAAGACATCAGGACTCGGAGCCTGGACCCAGACCTGACTCTGGTTCTCCAGAGAACAAGAACATACACTCTAGAAGACGGTCATCCCAGGAACACGTGTATAGAAACGCACACAGAAAAGCACCTCACACCCCGCGGGATCAGTGTTACAACCTGTTTCAGTGTTACAGCCCACATCAAAGAAATCACCCCATCTTTCTTACAATAAAGAGAGACATTTTTATGTTTTTACCTTTTTTTTTCTTTTTCTTTTAAACAGAAGACATGAAAGCAAGTGACACATTAGGTCAAATCTCTGATGCTTAAAGTTTAGTCTTAGACCAAACTTCCAGCCAGGTTTCTTCTGAACACAAGAAACAAAATATATAGATCGTATACTTTAATACCATATACAGTACAAAGGAGCTTCATGTAGTTTCTCGGCCCTGAAACACCAGCAGCTGTCACACACCACTTTGTCTTTTAAGGATAATGACGACAAAGTCGATAAAGAGGAAAAAATTCAATACCTGTATCTAATCGAGTCATTTGCTGGAGATTCATTGATTCATTGGAGTCATTTAGTGAAAAGTGATTCAATATAAAAAAAAAAAAAAAAACAGGTTAAAGGTTTTTCAGGGAATCATTTAGGAGTCATTCATTACTTTAACTGAACCTTTAACTTAATAGTGATTCATTATGCAGTTTTTTTTGTCTTAATGATTTCGTACAAATAATTTCATACTGAATCACTTTTAAATGATTCAGCTTTACTGGACACTGCAAATCAGCTGATCAAATAGATTTTTTTTATTATTTGGAAAAATGTGCATCAAATATGCATGAAGCGAAAACCTTCAACTGAGAGAAAAGCTCTTCCTCTCCTGCATGGCTCTCCAAAATGGAAAGTAAAGCTGAATCGTTTTTTTCGGGTTCAGATTGTTGACGCTGTGGCACTGTAGGCAGATGACGATTTCAAAAATGTCCATGTCAAAAATATAGGCCCGGACAGCATGCATGTCCATCCTACAGTCGGGTGTGTGTGTGTGTGTGTGTGTGTGTGTTTATGCCTCTGGGTGTCTGCATTTAGATGGAAATCGAGGAGACTCGGGAGGCGCTTAGCAACGTCCCTGCAGCTTCCCAGCTCCTTTGAGATCATCAAGGACTCAGATACACAAGTTTGCACTCGAGTCTGGGAAGAGATCGTCTATTTCCTACAGTAAGTGTGTGTGACAGCAAAGAGTCGATCCTTACACTTTCATGACTGGCATCTGAACACAAGAAGAGGAGATTATTTATACTGTAAAAAGAAAAAAACGATCAAACAAAAAACCCTCCACCAACAGCAACAAAGTCCTGCAGTCACTTCTCTGTCTTTCTGTCTTTTACCTTTTGTTTCCTGATTTGCACCCAGCATGCTTTTATAAAATTATTTTATTTAACTTTTCTTTGACGTTACGAACAAAACAACAGAACCAGAAGCAACCAACAACGAAAACACAAAGGGACAGTAGTCAATATCCAGAAAAATCACACTTTTGAAAAATACAAGACTTTAAGCATGCCACTACAGAGCGTCAGGCTTTGGGAGATTTCATTCATCATCATCATTTTTTCATATGATTAAAAAAAAAAAATGTTTTTTTTGTTTGTTTGTTTTAACAAAACACACCCGAACCCTGTGCAAAAGTGCGTCACGAAGCAATGTGCAGCATGGCGAAGCAACGACACGGCAATTTACACATCAGCAGCCATGCAAAAACTACCCACCTGTACCCACAATGCACTTGGTCAGAGTCTCAACGTACATGCTTTTATATCTGTAGCAATGGAGGTGCCGTCTCAAACAAAGTAGAAGACAAAAAATAAGCTTGCAAACACTCTCAGTCTGTGTTTAGTCTTTTTGTCGTCCAGACTCGAACAGATTTATCCGCTTACATTAAACGAAGCGAGCGAATGAGAGAGAGAACAAAAAAAAATACAAAAAAAACAAAAAACAAAAACAAACCCACATCAAAAGACGAACAAAAAGAAAATGAAAGGAACAGAACAGCAGGACTGCAAACAGGCCAGCGATATCGAGGGTATCCTAACAGGAGCTCTATCTGGCACTCTCGTACACGTATACACTCACACACACACACACACACACACACACACACACGGATGGAATACTGAAATCCCAGCACTCCGTTCTCCAGCTGCCAATCACAGCCACTGTGGAGTTTGATTGACAGCTTGTCTAAGCTCCATAAGCCTGCTGATGGCACGTGCGAGGTGAAGAGAGCGTTTTCAGTCCACAGAGCTTCAGAGTGGCTTTCCTTACAGTACTGCTTTTGTTCTCTTCAGTGGTGCTCTCCTTCTCTCTCTCTCTCTCTCTCTTCTTCTCTCTTTCTTGCTCTCTCTCGCTCTCTCTCTCTCGGGGTGCTCTCTGTGGATCTACAGAGAGGTGGAGGGCAGCTTTTTGACACGTCTCTGAGCGAGAAATGAGGACTCGATGGGTTTGAGTTCAGGGGTGGGCTGGGAACTCTTCAGGGCCGAGTAGGTGGCGGCCATCGCCCCCTGTCAGAGAGAGAGAGAGAGAGAGAGAGAGAGAGGAATAAACGGTGGTCAGAGAAAACCTTCTGGACGTCATTGAGGAGAAAGTCTTATAAATCAGGACATTTATTCCGAGTTGTAACGAGGTCAGTGTGTGTAGGCTGAGAGAGAGCAAAACTCATGGGGATTTCACTCTTCTGAGAGTCTCACTATAAAGACATCATATGAAGGCAGAGATAGATTAGTAAACTCCTCCTGCCTCACTAGGTCAAACACCCCTAGCGGAGTGTTTAGGGTTTAGGGATCAGTGTGTAGGGACTGAAGGACTTTACCTTGACCAGTTTGGCGTCCTGGTGCTGCAGCTGGCTGTTGGGGAGCTGATCTCTCTGTACAATCCACTGGTGTTTAAGCACCTGACGGGCTGTTAGTCTCTGATGAGGGTCCACATGCAGCATCTTAGATACCAGGTCCTACACACACACACACACACACACACACACACACACACACACACACACACACACAGAGAGCATCTTA
>JAQMYJ010000005.1:3541638-3554065 GCA_030014305.1 Clarias laeviceps
TAGTAAAAGGCACATGGCAGCCCGTCTGGAGTTTGCCAAAAGGCACCTGAAGGACTCTCAGACCATGAGAAACAAAAGTCTCAGGTCTGATGAGACTCTCTGCCACTCTACTGAATTGACCACAGGTGGACTCCAATTAAGCCACAGAGGACTTCTGGAGCTCTGACAGAGCACTGATAGGGCGAGCACTTTACCACTGCGCCACTCGGAGGCCCAATTAGATTTCTTTTTAACCGTCACAACAACTGCTGCATGTCCATGATTTTCAAACTACAAAACAACAATAGTAGTACAGACAAAGTGTTCTGAAACTTTTTTTTTTTATTAATATGAATTTACACACTTGACCTGTTGTAGCTCCTATGAGTCACAAGCATTTGCTAACCTATTAGCCTAACGTGTTTGGCATCCGTTTAACTATAAAATAAAATGAAATACATCACAACATAATAATGTTAACATGTGGTAACATAATAACCACAAAGAGGCTGTAAAACTAGGTGATTATTATGGGATGCCTTGATGCGTCTCTTCAGGTTTGGGGCGATCGTGTGCCCCCATGAAAATTATATGTTGACGAAAATAAAGACTGATGTTTTATTAGTTTTTATTTTTTTAAACCACATTTTAGTCTCGTCTTTTTCGGTCAACAATATCGCATGCTGATTTCATCACCGTCACTGTCAATTGATGTCCGTGGCGTCTCGTCATCGTCCCGTCTTAGTCAGAGAAAAAAAGGTCAACGGATATTTTTTCTGTGGTTATTTCCGTTGACGCAATTAACACTAGTGTCTACAGTATTTAGCTCACTTACTGGAAGAAACTTTTTGAGAAACGTCTCAAACTTAAGGGCACAAGAAATCCGCACATCATTAACGCAAAACATGTTCGTGTCCACTTTATACTGTGGTTTCATTCATGAAAATCATCATTAATATGTGCAACTAAATCAAACGTGAAGCGTTAATCAGCGTCGAATTTAAAGTACGCCGATCAGGTACTAGACGGTCGGCTAGCGGGCCGGTCATGTTCGACTTTGTGAAAGCGCTTTTAAGCCCAAACGTGCAGCGTACAGCTCGGTTTATACAAACCCCATTTCTGCATTTATAGCACGTTACTAAAACTGAGGGGTGTGACAAAACAAATCTTGCTCAAAGTCGAGCTTCCTGTGTTTCTTCTGTTATTTCAACACTGCCGCATGCGTTCGGTTCTCACTGAAACATAAAAACACTCAAAGCTTAATTAAAGTTACGCTGCGAGTAAAATGTCAGACGTGCGAACGCTGGTGTTGAAAAGGAGTTAACAAGCTACAAGACATTCTCCAGCAGTGTGCGTATGTGCGAGTGTGTAATAATCATCATCATAAAAAAAAGAAAATCCTGTTTATGAAACACCACACTCGGCTGTTCGAGAACACTTGCTGTACACAAACATAAAACAACCCTAATGACAACAACAGCAACAAAAAATAAAAATAAATAAATAAACCCACAAACATTTACTTGCTAAGTTCCCAGATACTATCCCCTCAGATAACCAGTTAAACAAAACTACAGTACTAAACCCTTACAGCAGCAGTAAAAAAAATCAATCACCAATTTCTAAAATCAAGTGACTAAACCAGTAACTATTATTGACCAGCGTTTAATCACTGATAGAAAATCAACAGTAACTTATATGAACATCATTAATCCTTAAACAAAGTATTAAAGGAACTACTAATCCCTAACATTTACTGATTCTGATGCAGAACTATTATCTCAAACACCATCAGCTATTAGTACAAAACATCTAACCAAAGCATGCACTGTCCTTACACTATAAATACTGAACAATCACTAACATCATCAGTAATTAAAACAAAACTACTGATCCCCAACAGTCACTGAAAAAACTAATCCATAAAACCCACAAATACAAAACAATACTAATCCTCAACATCAACAGTAACTAAATCAAAAACTGCTAAACATCGTCTTTAATATCAACATTTGCCAAACACCACTAATCCTGGATATCCATAGTCACTCAGTCAAACAATACTAACCCCTAACTTCAACAATTAACCCCAAACCTGTTCTACTAATCAATTAAATCCATTATTAACAAACAACACTAATCCCTAATATCACCAGCCACTAAACCAAAAAGCTACTAGTCCCTGAAATCCCCAGTTACAAAACACCACTGATCCTAATGTCAAAAACTCACTAAACACTAACCCCTAATAACAACAATCCTAATCAAACTTACCCCATTTACTAATCCAAACCACAGCCACTAAACCAAAAATTACAAATTTCTAACATCAAGAGCTACTAATCACTAAAATCCACAATCATTAATTAAAATCCTACTAACCCCCAGCATCTACTCGTAATAATGCAAATAAAAGTCCTAGCTAATATGCGAGACAATGCCTAAACAAATAATCCCTAAAATCTACAAATCACTCAACACTACTAATTAATCAGTCACCAAAATCCACACTAATTACTAACTCAAAACCTATTAAACCATAATCTCCATAACTACCAAACACTGCTAATCATTAACACACTTTTAATATCTGTAATCACTAATCAACACTAATCCTTATATCAACAGTAAAACTAAAAACTACTGATCCCTAACATCAACACTCAGAAATCTAAAAACTTTTTTAATCCCAAATACCCAACAACAAAACACCACTGACACCAACACCAACAGTCACTAGCCAAAGACTGCTAATCCCTAAAATTACTACTAAAAAAAAAATCCTACTAATCCCTGTCATTTATCGGTAATGATGGCAATAAAAGTCCAAGTAACATGTGAAACAATCCTCATCAATCACCAAAACAAAAAACTACTAATTCTTAAAATCCACAATAATTACTAACTCAAAACTTATTACTCCATTCTTTAACTACCAAACACCACTAATCCCAAGCAACACTGATCCCCAACACAAAAGCAACAACCTACTAACCTCTATCAAGATTAATTAATTAATTTAGAATGTATAAACAATTAACACCCACAGTTACCAAAAAAGACTTGAGACTAATTTCCAAACACCACTAATCCCTAATTCTAACACCAACTAAGCAAAAAAACTACTAATCCCTAACAAATATCCAATAACCAAACACCAGCAGTCATCAACCAAATAATACCAGTCCCTAAGATCCAGAATTATTCATAAAAAAAAAATCCTACTAATCCCGGGACATCTACCAGTAATAACGCAAAAGTCTTTAAAATCAATCCCATTAATCCCAACTTGACTAACTTCAAAAGAGACCGTTATACACGTTAAACAAGTCGATCATGGATGCAAATGAACGTTCTATCTCCACGCTCAGAGGTAGACATGATACTATAACGTTCTCATGATACTCATCCCCACCTACGATGACGTGAACACACTAACCACCCCTGTCCCTCTCAGAAGCTGCGCGAGGTGAGGCGCTCGCTGGGGCTTTACCGCTGACGTGACATCACCGGTGCTGAAGAGCTCATGGTGCTGTTTATCAGCGAGACGGGGTGTGGTGAATATTAAACAGGTGACAACTTCCCGGGTCAAAAAAAAAAAAAAAAAAAACGCAGCTACAGGTGCTTCCTGGCCTATTTGATATGCTGCCGTTAGAACTTCCTACACACACAAGCACACACACACACACACACACACACACACACACACACACACCCAAACTTGCTAATTCCTAATCTAGAGCAGACATGTAGCTACACTACACTAAATACAGTACATAGTGTTTCACTCCACTCGTCTCTCTCTCTCTCTCTCTCTGTACTAACTGGATGGACAGAGCGGAGTAAACTTGCCTGAAGCGCGCGCTGTTTGGTGCGGAAGATGTGTCTCCACATGTCCAAGCTCACTGCTGACACAGGGACTAATGACAGCCTCGCAGCTCGCGCACACACTCGCACGCATGAAAAACACACACGCGCACACACAGGGTAAAAAAAGAGGAAATGCAAATATAAATGATGAATGTGTGTGTGTGTGGGGAAATAAGAGAAGAGAGAGACAGGATGGGTGAGTGAGGTGGAAAGAAATACCAGAACTTTCTAAAGGAAACTCCAAATCATGAGCCGAGTCACCCGGTGACCACACACACACACACACACACACACACACACA
Source organism: Clarias laeviceps (assembly GCA_030014305.1). NCBI lineage: Eukaryota > Metazoa > Chordata > Actinopteri > Siluriformes > Clariidae > Clarias > Clarias laeviceps. Next base: position 3,545,789 of record JAQMYJ010000005.1, read on the forward strand.
CACACACACACCGTAAAACAGTAATAAACCAAACGCTCAGACCACACCCACCAATTCAGTGTCCTCGTCCCAAACTTTACAGTACCCGTAACCATAAGGCTCAGTACCAATAACCCTCTGATCTCAGCGCTCTTAACATTTAACACAACACACCTGCCTTAACCTTATAACCATAACACACATACCACCAACCTAGTACCCTGAACCCAGTGACCTGAACCTAGTACCCTGAACCTAGTACCCTGAACCTAGTACCCTGAACCTAGTACCCTGAACCTAGTACCCTGAACCCAGTGACCTGAACCCAGTGACCTGAACCCAGTGACCTGTATGCTGAACCCGGTACCCTGAACCCTGAATCAAGTACCCTATGCTAACCCCAAGTTGCTAAACACACACACAGGAAGCAAGTGTGACAATATGGAAATCCTGGGAGGTTTGAGGTCCATAACCAAAAACCTTACTGTCAGAAACAAGTGTGTGTGTGTGTGTGTGTGTGTGTGTACATGAATATGCATAAATGTTAATGAGGTGGTACATAAGAGTAACAGCACTTAATGAAGGCCTGACATTGTTGCGCACACACACACACACACACACACACTTTATCTGTGCTCTATTATCAGAATGCATCTCTCTCTTAGTTTCTATTGCTAATGAATGAAAAATGTAATTTCCCTGATGACCACAAGGGGGCAGACACTCATTGAGTGAAGCTAAAGATTTTTTACTGTCAATCTCGGACAGTAAAACTCAGTGCAGGGATTAGAGGGTGAAACAGCAGGTATAGAGAGAGAGAGAGAGAGAGAGAGAGAGAGAGAGTTCAACGCAGACAGGAAGTGAGACGAAGTGAGACAGGCTACAGAGGAGCGAGAGAGAAGGACAATGAGCGTCTTAATGCGTCTAATATACTGTATGTGTTTACATATTTCACTCCTCCTCTCTATCCTTCTTTAAACTTGTCCTCCAGCAATCCCACGATTTATAACGAACAGAAAACTCCAGCTGTGCTCCTCATCACCTCCTCACACAAACTCCATGAAACCCACAGCACACATCTGGACGAGACCAAACACGCCCTCGTCTCCCCTCGACGTCCACCGCTCCTTCAATAACTCCCCACTCCTCTGCTGTCCTCCTCTTCCCCTAAGCGTCTCCACCCCCCCTGCCGTGACGCTTCCCTAAAGTCTGTCCCTCGCACTTACTCCGCCTCTTCCCTAAAGTCCTCCGCTCTCCTACAGCAATCCTATCGCCTGAAGTCTCCTCAATCAAATCCTCCTCTATCGGAGGTTTACTCGAAGGTAAACTTGATAAAACTCGTCTTCATACACGTTAAAGAAAGTTGAGAGTTTTTAAACTACAACAAAAAGATCAAACAAACAATGAAATCTTTATGTATGCTATATGGAAGAGATTGATCTTTCTTCCAAAAACATTTCAAGTTGCTAACTTCAGCCGTTGTCGAGAGATGATTTTATCCGAAAATGGACATTTTTCAGTGTTATACTGTCTCGCTTCAAACAATCATCATTTAAAATGCAAATTATTCATATTTCTTTATGAGTATTGATACTAAAATTGGTGTAAGCTTCTGGAAGTGCATGACCTGTAAAAAAACTGTTTTTGTTCAAATTCAAATTTTATTTGTCACATACACAGTCATACACAGTACGATATGCAGTGAAATGCTCGTGACCTTAAAATAAAAAAAAACTATGAATAGGAAATAAACATGAAAAATTAAATATACGGTAAATATAACTAAGAAAGAATAAAATTAAATATAAAATTAAAATAAAATAACTGTACAGTACAAAATACACAATATAAGAAAATACAAGTAAATATATGCAGATATATGAAGATATGGTAAAAGCTTAAAAACAAAAAATCTGTAGTGTCCGTAACCGTGTCGAATTCATGTTGCAATATCTTAACAGTTTAGCATTTTAGAATAAAACGCTTCTTCAGGTTTTGTCTTTTCATGTGAAATCTAACCTGGCCAAGTTTCATCTGAATTACAGTTAAGATCATTGGAAGATTTGAAGTAAAAAAAAAAAAATAAATAAAAAAATAAACTCTCTTTTTCAGGTTACGGACACTACATACTGTAAAAGTGCATGAAATTGTATTTAGCAAATGTCTTTCTTTTTATCTGATAAAAATAGAAATGTGTATGCATAGTTACAAAAGAAAAATGAAGCATGGATTGGGATAAGTATTATGGAAAATGGTGATACTGTATATGATCCTATCTGAAAATTCACTTTTTCACCTACTGTAGGTGAGACACTTTTTAGCACCGATACAATGTTTTTAGTCTAACTTTCCCTTTTTATTGTTACAGTGAGATTTAGAACTGGCGATGTGCTGTAAGTCCAGGATATTACAGTACCTTGGGGAAGAGTAAAACTATTCACAAATGGGTTATGCAGCCTTTCAGATTACACAGATCATATGTGCACGTGTGTGTGTCTGTAGTTCACACCTCTGAAATGGCGGGATTCCTCTTGGGCCACTTTAATACTACACTGGATTACATTCACTCACACACTGAATCGTTATGTCACGATTTAAAAGATATATAAAAAAGCAACGGGGAGTTAAGTGTGAGAAATCCTGGCGCTCCACACGCATTATTCATGCACACGCAGGCAGATGCAAGTGTATGCACGCACACACACACACACACACACACACACACACACACACACACACACGCTGATCGTTTTTTAATGCCTTGTTGTACAAGCGCAAGTCGGAAGCTCGTTAAAATTCAAACACACGGATCATTGATCCACTTCACCGTGTTCCATTCATCACAGCCAGGGTCAAAGGTCAAACTGTAGGATGGACACTAATGTGAGAGAGAGAGAGAAGCAGCGAAATAGTACCAATCCGAATCCGGTGTCTGAGCCTCAGGCAGCTCCTGATTGGTGTGAAAACACGAACAGGTGAAAAACGAGAAAAAGAAAATAAGGATCGAAAGACAGACGGGGTGAGTGACAGAATGAGTGAAGTGTAGAGTATAAAGGCAAAGGACGGAGAGGTGGGAAAGAAAAAAATCAAATCGGCTTTAGAGTAACCATAGTGATACGGAAGAGCCGAGTAACCATGACAACACACGGCTGAGTGATACACTCTCTCACACACTCTCGCATAAACTCATACACACTTAGTCAAGACTGAATGAATGAAGAAATGAAACCAGTGGCGTCTCGAAACATCCGAGGGTTTCAGGAGCTGGAAATGAAAAGGTATGAAGGACAGATTGAACAACAGACAGCAGCAATTAAAAGAGGGGAAAAAAGAAAAAAAGAAAAAAAAAGGTGGAAGAGACAGGATACACTTTTTTATTTATTATTTTTTTTTAAACGATCTTTTCAATGTCGAACGTTCACTAAATCAGATAAAACGTCGCCACCTCCAGCTGTTCGTCACGTCACAGTGTGGAGATCAGATCAGACTCGACTCTGCTTCTGGCCCGCTGTTATTACCACTCACGGGAAAAATGATTACATTTACCCGACAGGTGGCTTGCTAGAGTCTCAAACACACAAAGTTTTCGCCTCAGGGAAGAAGAAGAAAAAAAATAATAAAAATCAGAAGGGTTCTTTAAAAAAATTTTTTTATTAAATCTTAAGCTTAACATCTGGTTTGAGTCGCGTGTACTGTACATGCACTCGTATGTAACAGTCGTTGCTTGTTTTTATTTTTATTATTATTTCGTTTATTTCATTTACAGTACAACCAGTGAACCTCGCTCCCCCGAGTAAAGTGCTGCGATTTAGAGACCGTCGATGTTCTTACGTTATTTAAAATCAGATCTGATCTGAATCCTCAGTAATATAAACTGAAGCAGGTGTAAAAATAATAGAAATGGGCGGGGGAGGGGGGCAGATTACAGTTCTTTCATGTGGCGATTAATGTGTCGTCACACTACTTTAATTATTTTTAAATTGATTATTATTATTATTTTTTTTCCTTCTTTTTAATTTATATATGTTGGTTGGCATTTGAGGTGGTGCAGTTAACATGGTGCAGTTCCTCTATGATCCTGCAGGTGGTGCTCTGTAAGGCAGGCAGGCAGGCAGGCAGCACAGCATCCTATGTAATAAGAGTGAATTATTTGTCAAATTTGGTTAGAATTCTAACAATATATATAAAAAAAATTTACACACTTAAAGAATTTTTTTTTTAAATAAATATTTTAATAAAAATTTATTGCTATACATTTTATATGTAATACTATGATGATACTATAATAATAATAATAATAATAATAATATGATAATATTAATAATAACATACATTAATATATAACATTGATATAGCAATAAATATATTATTAAAATAGTTATACAAGTTTTTCTTTTCCTCAGGTGTGTATATATATATTTTTGTCTGACTCTGTATACAGTTATATTCAAACTTCCGTCACTGTCTTATCAGCACTTTCTGTTCAAAGCTCCTGTCTCTCTGCAGTCAGTGTGTGCAGGTGTGAACATGTTACATTAGTTTATTTGTAACTGCAGTGCGAGTAAAAATCCTCAGTTACAGGCGGAGAAAAAGTTCAAACGTCGACCATCAGCTGGAAAATTCATCAACGTTTATGTGGGATTCTCAAGGGCCAGAAGTATTGGAACATCATCATCATCATCATAGAAAAAAGGTTCAACAATCGACAGTGCTCGTTACAGTGAGACGCTTATTGAAGGAGCTAAAGCCTAAACTTCGGATTAAACACTGCGTGACTCGCAGCTAAGCCTAAAACTTTTTTTATTTTATTTTTTATTTTTTACGAGAGAACACGAAAGATTACGTGCTGACAGATTATGTATTTGTTAAACTTTTCTAAAAGTCAAATAAAATAAAATCTACAGCCAGAGTGCGGATAATTTTTGACTCAACCTCATAATGTGCGCATGCATGTATATTTATATACATACACACCAACACTTATGTTACTCTTTTTAAGTACAGGTGTCCGTGTATTGCTCGATAGAGCCGATGGTCTGGTTTCAGAAACGCTCTCCTGGGGTTTTGGAGACGGTAATCTGGAGGGCACTAGGACCTCAGCGTCTGCAGAAAGGCACCTGATTCCAGCCAGGAGCAGCTCAATTAAACAATAAAGCCATCAAATCCAGGGCAGAGCTCCATAAATCACCAGCTCTCTTCCACACACACACCAAACACACACACACAAAACTCAGCAATCGATATCACACCAGATGCCTCCAGCAGCTCAATTACACCTAGTTCTAATGCGAGTGGATTCTAAAGATGTAGACGTAACTAAAAACTCATCACATATCATATATACATTATAATGATTCAATTAATACATAACATTTATTAATCGCTTTATTTAAGTAACGGCTCGTGAGAGAACATGAGAATGTGGTGGACCGTTACAATTCAGCACAACGAATAAAGAATATCAGTTCATTTACTTCATTTAATATCGTCATGATATGATGAAAACAAGCGAAACCGTGTGTGTGTGTGTGTGTGTGTGTGTGTGTGTTGATGCTTATCTCATGTTCATTAAGAGGAGTGATGAAACCTGCTCAAAAGGGGATGCAGTATCAACATAAACACAGCTTTTTAAATCCAGCTGTGCACACACACACACACACACACACACACACACACACACACACACACACACACACACACACACAGAGAGAATGCTTTGACCTTTAAGTATCTGAAATCATCATTACAAACAAAGTAAACGAATAAACACAATCCACAGCAGAGACGCTCAACAGCATGCAGCTTTTAAAATGTCAGGTTTCGACCAATCAGAGCCGGTCAGCGCGCCAAGCTCCGCCCCAATCCAATCGTTTCTGCCGAGAGATAAAGGTGGCCTGGTTCCTCCAGCTGAGGAGCTTCAGAAATAATTCTGGATAAATTATATGAATTTATGTCAACGTAAAAGCTTTTGTAAAAGCTTTTGCGAATGCGTGTGCGAGAGTTCGATCGAGTGAGAGTTCGAGAGGTCGGTGTGTGAGAGAGAGTTCAGGGGAGTGTGTAAGGAAGTGAGGGATTGCAAGAGAGTGTGAGTAAGCGAGTGCAAAGAATGGTGCGAGATTGTGTGTGTGTGTGTTTTAGCAGTTTATCCATCATGTAGATAAGTGTCAAGTCTAAGGTCGAGTTAGTCCCGCCTTTGATAAACCAAAAACAGGCGCTTAATAATCACCATTTGGTGCACACACACACACACACACACACATGTGTGTAATACAAGGAATGTACAGGAGGAAAGAAATAGGCCTCTAAGATTATGAGGAGTTTCTCACGTTCTTTGAGAGGAAAGAGAGAATTGAAAATTGAGCAAGATAGAAAAAAAAGGAATGAGAAAGAAAGGAGAGAGATGAAAAGGAGAGAGAATGAAGAAAAAGGGGAGGAGAGAATGAAGAGAAAGAGAGAGAGAAAAAAGGAAAGACAGAAAGGGAAAGAGAAAGCGAGGGAGATGGAAAGAGTGAAGAAGAGAGAGAGAAAAGTAGAAAAAGAAAGAATTGCAAATTGAGAAAGAGAAAAGGAAAGAGAAAGGAGGGATGAAAAGGAGAGAGGGGGAAGAGAGAGAAAAAGAAAAGAGAGGGAAAGGATTGAGAGAAGGAGTGAGAGAGAAAGAGAAGAAAGGAAGGAAAGAAATGTAAAGAAAAAGAGAGAGAATTGAATTGAGAATTCCGGAAGCGATAGAGAAAAAGAAAGAGGCTGATGGAAGGAGACAAAAGGAGAAGAGAGAGAAAAAAATTTAATTGAAAATTGAGAAAAAAAAAAGAAACAAAGGAAAGAATTAAAGAGAAAAAGAAAAAAGGCAAAGAGAGCAAAAAAGGAATTAAAAATTGAAGAGAGAGAGAAAAGGAAAGAGAGAGAGAGAGAGAGAGAGAGAGAGAGAGAGAGAGCGTACGTGAGCGTAGAAGTGTGACGGAATGTGCGTCAGGGTCTAAAGGGCACCTTGTTCACAGTAAAGCACGAAAAAAGCAGCGGAGACGGAAATCGCCCTGTAATAACCTGACCCGTGTTTCCCAGCATGCTCTCTGATGGAGCGCTCCAACTGCAGTCCACATCAGGCCAGCTGTGCAGGAGACCATCACCTGGGTATTAAAGGAAAAACACTGGTTCTGCTCAAGTCCCCTTAAACATAAGCACCGCTGCTAATCAATCCTGACCAATGACACGCCCGATTATCCTGCAACGAACCAGGGGGCGTGGTCCACTCTAAGATGACTCCGCCCCCATCAAAGCCCAAATGGGTTGATGAGGATGAAAATCATACGTGGTGGCATTCAGTTAGAGGATCATGACCCAACTGAAGACCTTCGGGCGTGATGAACACCTCTTATCTTGGGGAAGTGTGGTGGAGGAAAAGAGAGAGAGAGAGAGAGAGAGAGAGAGAGAGAGAAAATGACTAAGAGCTTATAAACTCCCAAGTGTATAATGTACTTCAAGCCTGGCTGACTTTTCTCATTACTCCGAGACTTTAATGGCTGTCAGAGAGAGACGTGTGTAAAAGAGAGTGATAGAGAGAGAGAGAGAGAGAGAGAGAGAGAGAGAGACTAGTATGAGTTAATGATAAAACTTTCCCAGGTACCTTCAAGGATGACATCATGTGCACAAAACTGGTTTGATGATGTACAGTGTCAATCTACAAACCATCTATTTCTGATTGGCTGGAAGTTCAATACCTTACATAAGTATTTGAATTGTTACAAGCAGAAATTAAAATGTACAAAACCAAACACTTTTTACCTTTACCTTTATATTTTACCCACTATGTTGAACATTTGCAGCTGAAATAAATAAAACACTTCCCATAACTGCCCTTTGTTCTTGGTGGGATTATTCAAGCTCTTAGTGAACAGAAAGATCAGGTTGTGAAAGTGGAAAATGTGTGCTCGTCACTTGACAGTGTGTTTGTTTTTACTTCCCTGAGAATGGGACAATGACAGAAAAGTTCATGTTAGGGCCATTACAATGCCAGGCAGGATGCCAGAGCGGCAGAGAGTATAAAGAGAGCGGAATACGGACTATGAGTATAAAGAAAGTTTGCACTGTCCGTACTTCTGCTTGGGCTCTTTTTATTTTCATAGTCTGTACTGTCCCTCTGGCACGCACTATACTCGTAGTCTCTTCTTCTACCACTCTGGCACTCACTCTCTCTTTATACTCGTAGTCTCTTCTTCTACCACTCTGGCACTCACTCTCTCTTTATACTCGTAGTCTCTTCTTCTACCGCTCTGGCACACACTCTCTCTTTATACTCGT